>CAKLCT010000030.1:0-28884 GCA_921293015.1 Phorcus lineatus | reverse complement strand
TGATGAAAGTTTGGTTTAGAAATATGCATTTTGAAGAAAGTTATCGCGCTCGCTACAACGTTATGAATAGTTTGGACTTAGTCTTTTTCCGCGATTTTGGTCAAAATCGGCTATCTGTACCTGCTTAAGCTCGAATCTGGAGCCCAAACCAAGAATCTGACAGGAAATGGTATTGCTCAATCGATAGAACACAATGTGATGTACATTTGATGAAGTTTGGTTTAGAAATATGCATTTTGAAGAAAGTTATCGCGCTCGCTACAACGTTATGAATAGTTTGGACTTAGTCTTTTCCGCGATTTTGGTCAAAATCGGCTATCTGTACCTGCTTAAGCTCCAATCTGGAGCCCAAACCAAGAATCTGACAGGAAATTGGTATTGCTCAATCGATAGAACACAATGTGATGTACATTTGATGAAAGTTTGGTTAGAAATATGCATTTTGAAGAAGTTATCGCGCTCGCTACAACGTTATGAATAGTTTGGACTTAGTCTTTTTCCGCGATTTTGGTCAAAATCGGCTATCTGTACCTGCTTAAGCTCCAATCTGGAGCCCAAACCAAGAATCTGACAGGAAATTGGTATTGCTCAATCGATAGAACACAATGTGATGTACATTGATGAAAGTTTGGTTTAGAAATATGCATTTTGAAGAAAGTTATCGCGCTCGCTACAACGTTATGATAGTTTGGACTTAGTCTTTTTCCGCGATTTTGGTCAAAATCGGCTATCTGTACCTGCTTAAGCTCCAATCTGGAGCCCAAACCAAGAATCTGACAGGAAATTGGTATTGCTCAATCGATAGAACACAATGTGATGTACATTTGATGAAAGTTTGGTTTAGAAATAAGCATTTTGAAGAAAGTTATCGCGCTCGCTATAACGTTATGAATAGTTTGGACTTAGTCTTTTTCCGCGATTTTGGTCAAAATCGGCTATCTGTACCTGCTTAAGCTCCAATCTGGAGCCCAAACCAAGAATCTGACAGGAAATTGGTATTGCTCAATCGATAGAACACAATGTGATGTACATTTGATGAAAGTTTGGTTTAGAAATATGCATTTTGAAGAAAGTTATCGCGCTCGCTACAACGTTATGAATAGTTTGGACTTAGTCTTTTTCCGCGATTTTGGTCAAAATCGGCTATCTGTACCTGCTTAAGCTCCAATCTGGAGCCCAAACCAAGAATCTGACAGGAAATTGGTATTGCTCAATCGATAGAACACAATGTGATGTACATTTGATGAAAGTTTGGTTTAGAAATATGCATTTTGAAGAAAGTTATCGCGCTCGCTACAACGTTATGAATAGTTTGGACTTAGTCTTTTTCCGCGATTTTGGTCAAAATCGGCTATCTGTACCTGCTTAAGCTCCAATCTGGAGCCCAAACCAAGAATCTGACAGGAAATTGGTATTGCTCTATCGATAGAACACAATGTGATGTACATTTGATGAAAGTTTGGTTTAGAAATATGCATTTTGAAGAAAGTTATCGCGCTCGCTACAACGTTATGAATAGTTTGGACTTAGTCTTTTTCCGCGATTTTGGTCAAAATCGGCTATCTGTACCTGCTTAAGCTCGAATCTGGAGCCCAAACCAAGAATCTGACAGGAAATTGGTATTGCTCAATCGATAGAACACAATGTGATGTACATTTGATGAAAGTTTGGTTTAGAAATATGCATTTTGAAGAAAGTTATCGCGCTCGCTACAACGTTATGAATAGTTTGGACTTAGTCTTTTTCCGCGATTTTGGTCAAAATCGGCTATCTGTACCTGCTTAAGCTCGAATCTGGAGCCCAAACCAAGAATCTGACAGGAAATTGGTATTGCTCAATCCATAGAACACAATGTGATGTACATTTGATGAAAGTTTGGTTTAGAAATATGCATTTTGAAGAAAGTTATCGCGCTCGCTACAACGTTATGAATAGTTTGGACTTAGTCTTTTTCCGCGATTTTGGTCAAAATCGGCTATCTGTACCTGCTTAAGCTCGAATCTGGAGCCCAAACCAAGAATCTGACAGGAAATTGGTATTGCTCAATCCATAGAACACAATGTGATGTACATTTGATGAAAGTTTGGTTTAGAAATATGCATTTTGAAGAAAGTTATCGCGCTCGCTACAACGTTATGAATAGTTTGGACTTAGTCTTTTTCCGCGATTTTGGTCAAAATCGGCTATCTGTACCTGCTTAAGCTCGAATCTGGAGCCCAAACCAAGAATCTGACAGGAAATTGGTATTGCTCAATCGATAGAACACAATGTGATGTACATTTGATGAAAGTTTGGTTTAGAAATATGCATTTTGAAGAAAGTTATCGCGCTCGCTACAACGTTATGAATAGTTTGGACTTAGTCTTTTTCCGCGATTTTGGTCAAAATCGGCTATCTGTACCTGCTTAAGCTCCAATCTGGAGCCCAAACCAAGAATCTGACAGGAAATTGGTATTGCTCAATCGATAGAACACAATGTGATGTACATTTGATGAAAGTTTGGTTTAGAAATATGCATTTTGAAGAAAGTTATCGCGCTCGCTACAACGTTATGAATAGTTTGGACTTAGTCTTTTTCCGCGATTTTGGTCAAAATCGGCTATCTGTACCTGCTTAAGCTCCAATCTGGAGCCCAAACCAAGAATCTGACAGGAAATTGGTATTGCTCAATCGATAGAACACAATGTGATGTACATTTGATGAAAGTTTGGTTTAGAAATATGCATTTTGAAGAAAGTTATCGCGCTCGCTACAACGTTATGAATAGTTTGGACTTAGTCTTTTTCCGCGATTTTGGTCAAAATCGGCTATCTGTACCTGCTTAAGCTCGAATCTGGAGCCCAAACCAAGAATCTGACAGGAAATTGGTATTGCTCAATCGATAGAACACAATGTGATGTACATTTGATGAAAGTTTGGTTTAGAAATAAGCATTTTGAAGAAAGTTATCGCGCTCGCTATAACGTTATGAATAGTTTGGACTTAGTCTTTTTCCGCGATTTTGGTCAAAATCGGCTATCTGTACCTGCTTAAGCTCCAATCTGGAGCCCAAACCAAGAATCTGACAGGAAATTGGTATTGCTCAATCGATAGAACACAATGTGATGTACATTTGATGAAAGTTTGGTTTAGAAATATGCATTTTGAAGAAAGTTATCGCGCTCGCTACAACGTTATGAATAGTTTGGACTTAGTCTTTTTCCGCGATTTTGGTCAAAATCGGCTATCTGTACCTGCTTAAGCTCCAATCTGGAGCCCAAACCAAGAATCTGACAGGAAATTGGTATTGCTCAATCGATAGAACACAATGTGATGTACATTTGATGAAAGTTTGGTTTAGAAATATGCATTTTGAAGAAAGTTATCGCGCTCGCTACAACGTTATGAATAGTTTGGACTTAGTCTTTTTCCGCGATTTTGGTCAAAATCGGCTATCTGTACCTGCTTAAGCTCGAATCTGGAGCCCAAACCAAGAATCTGACAGGAAATTGGTATTGCTCAATCGATAGAACACAATGTGATGTACATTTGATGAAAGTTTGGTTTAGAAATATGAATGTTGAAGAAAGTTATCGCGCTCGCTACAACGTTATGAATAGTTTGGACTTAGTCTTTTTCCGCGATTTTGGTCAAAATCGGCTATCTGTACCTGCTTAAGCTCCAATCTGGAGCCCAAACCAAGAATCTGACAGGAAATTGGTATTGCTCAATCGATAGAACACAATGTGATGTACATTTGATGAAAGTTTGGTTTAGAAATATGCATTTTGAAGAAAGTTATCGCGCTCGCTACAACGTTATGAATAGTTTGGACTTAGTCTTTTTCCGCGATTTTGGTCAAAATCGGCTATCTGTACCTGCTTAAGCTCCAATCTGGAGCCCAAACCAAGAATCTGACAGGAAATTGGTATTGCTCAATCGATAGAACACAATGTGATGTACATTTGATGAAAGTTTGGTTTAGAAATAAGCATTTTGAAGAAAGTTATCGCGCTCGCTATAACGTTATGAATAGTTTGGACTTAGTCTTTTTCCGCGATTTTGGTCAAAATCGGCTATCTGTACCTGCTTAAGCTCCAATCTGGAGCCCAAACCAAGAATCTGACAGGAAATTGGTATTGCTCAATCGATAGAACACAATGTGATGTACATTTGATGAAAGTTTGGTTTAGAAATATGCATTTTGAAGAAAGTTATCGCGCTCGCTACAACGTTATGAATAGTTTGGACTTAGTCTTTTTCCGCGATTTTGGTCAAAATCGGCTATCTGTACCTGCTTAAGCTCCAATCTGGAGCCCAAACCAAGAATCTGACAGGAAATTGGTATTGCTCAATCGATAGAACACAATGTGATGTACATTTGATGAAAGTTTGGTTTAGAAATATGCATTTTGAAGAAAGTTATCGCGCTCGCTACAACGTTATGAATAGTTTGGACTTAGTCTTTTTCCGCGATTTTGGTCAAAATCGGCTATCTGTACCTGCTTAAGCTCGAATCTGGAGCCCAAACCAAGAATCTGACAGGAAATTGGTATTGCTCAATCGATAGAACACAATGTGATGTACATTTGATGAAAGTTTGGTTTAGAAATATGCATTTTGAAGAAAGTTATCGCGCTCGCTACAACGTTATGAATAGTTTGGACTTAGTCTTTTTCCGCGATTTTGGTCAAAATCGGCTATCTGTACCTGCTTAAGCTCGAATCTGGAGCCCAAACCAAGAATCTGACAGGAAATTGGTATTGCTCAATCGATAGAACACAATGTGATGTACATTTGATGAAAGTTTGGTTTAGAAATATGCATTTTGAAGAAAGTTATCGCGCTCGCTACAACGTTATGAATAGTTTGGACTTAGTCTTTTTCCGCGATTTTGGTCAAAATCGGCTATCTGTACCTGCTTAAGCTCCAATCTGGAGCCCAAACCAAGAATCTGACAGGAAATTGGTATTGCTCAATCGATAGAACACAATGTGATGTACATTTGATGAAAGTTTGGTTTAGAAATATGCATTTTGAAGAAAGTTATCGCGCTCGCTACAACGTTATGAATAGTTTGGACTTAGTCTTTTTCCGCGATTTTGGTCAAAATCGGCTATCTGTACCTGCTTAAGCTCCAATCTGGAGCCCAAACCAAGAATCTGACAGGAAATTGGTATTGCTCAATCGATAGAACACAATGTGATGTACATTTGATGAAAGTTTGGTTTAGAAATATGCATTTTGAAGAAAGTTATCGCGCTCGCTACAACGTTATGAATAGTTTGGACTTAGTCTTTTTCCGCGATTTTGGTCAAAATCGGCTATCTGTACCTGCTTAAGCTCCAATCTGGAGCCCAAACCAAGAATCTGACAGGAAATTGGTATTGCTCAATCGATAGAACACAATGTGATGTACATTTGATGAAAGTTTGGTTTAGAAATAAGCATTTTGAAGAAAGTTATCGCGCTCGCTATAACGTTATGAATAGTTTGGACTTAGTCTTTTTCCGCGATTTTGGTCAAAATCGGCTATCTGTACCTGCTTAAGCTCGAATCTGGAGCCCAAACCAAGAATCTGACAGGAAATTGGTATTGCTCAATCGATAGAACACAATGTGATGTACATTTGATGAAAGTTTGGTTTAGAAATATGCATTTTGAAGAAAGTTATCGCGCTCGCTACAACGTTATGAATAGTTTGGACTTAGTCTTTTTCCGCGATTTTGGTCAAAATCGGCTATCTGTACCTGCTTAAGCTCCAATCTGGAGCCCAAACCAAGAATCTGACAGGAAATTGGTATTGCTCAATCGATAGAACACAATGTGATGTACATTTGATGAAAGTTTGGTTTAGAAATATGCATTTTGAAGCAAGTTATCGCGCTCGCTACAACGTTATGAATAGTTTGGACTTAGTCTTTTTCCGCGATTTTGGTCAAAATCGGCTATCTGTACCTGCTTAAGCTCGAATCTGGAGCCCAAACCAAGAATCTGACAGGAAATTGGTATTGCTCAATCGATAGAACACAATGTGATGTACATTTGATGAAAGTTTGGTTTAGAAATATGCATTTTGAAGAAAGTTATCGCGCTCGCTACAACGTTATGAATAGTTTGGACTTAGTCTTTTTCCGCGATTTTGGTCAAAATCGGCTATCTGTACCTGCTTAAGCTCGAATCTGGAGCCCAAACCAAGAATCTGACAGGAAATTGGTATTGCTCAATCGATAGAACACAATGTGATGTACATTTGATGAAAGTTTGGTTTAGAAATATGCATTTTGAAGAAAGTTATCGCGCTCGCTACAACGTTATGAATAGTTTGGACTTAGTCTTTTTCCGCGATTTTGGTCAAAATCGGCTATCTGTACCTGCTTAAGCTCCAATCTGGAGCCCAAACCAAGAATCTGACAGGAAATTGGTATTGCTCAATCGATAGAACACAATGTGATGTACATTTGATGAAAGTTTGGTTTAGAAATATGCATTTTGAAGAAAGTTATCGCGCTCGCTACAACGTTATGAATAGTTTGGACTTAGTCTTTTTCCGCGATTTTGGTCAAAATCGGCTATCTGTACCTGCTTAAGCTCCAATCTGGAGCCCAAACCAAGAATCTGACAGGAAATTGGTATTGCTCAATCGATAGAACACAATGTGATGTACATTTGATGAAAGTTTGGTTTAGAAATATGCATTTTGAAGAAAGTTATCGCGCTCGCTACAACGTTATGAATAGTTTGGACTTAGTCTTTTTCCGCGATTTTGGTCAAAATCGGCTATCTGTACCTGCTTAAGCTCGAATCTGGAGCCCAAACCAAGAATCTGACAGGAAATTGGTATTGCTCTATCGATAGAACACAATGTGATGTACATTTGATGAAAGTTTGGTTTAGAAATATGCATTTTGAAGAAAGTTATCGCGCTCGCTACAACGTTATGAATAGTTTGGACTTAGTCTTTTTCCGCGATTTTGGTCAAAATCGGCTATCTGTACCTGCTTAAGCTCGAATCTGGAGCCCAAACCAAGAATCTGACAGGAAATTGGTATTGCTCAATCGATAGAACACAATGTGATGTACATTTGATGAAAGTTTGGTTTAGAAATATGCATTTTGAAGAAAGTTATCGCGCTCGCTACAACGTTATGAATAGTTTGGACTTAGTCTTTTTCCGCGATTTTGGTCAAAATCGGCTATCTGTACCTGCTTAAGCTCCAATCTGGAGCCCAAACCAAGAATCTGACAGGAAAGTGGTATTGCTCAATCGATAGAACACAATGTGATGTACATTTGATGAAAGTTTGGTTTAGAAATAAGCATTTTGAAGAAAGTTATCGCGCTCGCTATAACGTTATGAATAGTTTGGACTTAGTCTTTTTCCGCGATTTTGGTCAAAATCGGCTATCTGTACCTGCTTAAGCTCCAATCTGGAGCCCAAACCAAGAATCTGACAGGAAATTGGTATTGCTCAATCGATAGAACACAATGTGATGTACATTTGATGAAAGTTTGGTTTAGAAATATGCATTTTGAAGAAAGTTATCGCGCTCGCTACAACGTTATGAATAGTTTGGACTTAGTCTTTTTCCGCGATTTTGGTCAAAATCGGCTATCTGTACCTGCTTAAGCTCCAATCTGGAGCCCAAACCAAGAATCTGACAGGAAATTGGTATTGCTCAATCGATAGAACACAATGTGATGTACATTTGATGAAAGTTTGGTTTAGAAATATGCATTTTGAAGAAAGTTATCGCGCTCGCTACAACGTTATGAATAGTTTGGACTTAGTCTTTTTCCGCGATTTTGGTCAAAATCGGCTATCTGTACCTGCTTAAGCTCGAATCTGGAGCCCAAACCAAGAATCTGACAGGAAATTGGTATTGCTCAATCGATAGAACACAATGTGATGTACATTTGATGAAAGTTTGGTTTAGAAATATGCATTTTGAAGAAAGTTATCGCGCTCGCTACAACGTTATGAATAGTTTGGACTTAGTCTTTTTCCGCGATTTTGGTCAAAATCGGCTATCTGTACCTGCTTAAGCTCGAATCTGGAGCCCAAACCAATAATCTGACAGGAAATTGGTATTGCTCAATCGATAGAACACAATGTGATGTACATTTGATGAAAGTTTGGTTTAGAAATATGCATTTTGAAGAAAGTTATCGCGCTCGCTACAACGTTATGAATAGTTTGGACTTAGTCTTTTTCCGCGATTTTGGTCAAAATCGGCTATCTGTACCTGCTTAAGCTCCAATCTGGAGCCCAAACCAAGAATCTGACAGGAAATTGGTATTGCTCAATCGATAGAACACAATGTGATGTACATTTGATGAAAGTTTGGTTTAGAAATATGCATTTTGAAGAAAGTTATCGCGCTCGCTACAACGTTATGAATAGTTTGGACTTAGTCTTTTCCCGCGATTTTGGTCAAAATCGGCTATCTGTACCTGCTTAAGCTCCAATCTGGAGCCCAAACCAAGAATCTGACAGGAAATTGGTATTGCTCAATCGATAGAACACAATGTGATGTACATTTGATGAAAGTTTGGTTTAGAAATATGCATTTTGAAGAAAGTTATCGCGCTCGCTACAACGTTATGAATAGTTTGGACTTAGTCTTTTTCCGCGATTTTGGTCAAAATCGGCTATCTGTACCTGCTTAAGCTCGAATCTGGAGCCCAAACCAAGAATCTGACAGGAAATTGGTATTGCTCTATCGATAGAACACAATGTGATGTACATTTGATGAAAGTTTGGTTTAGAAATATGCATTTTGAAGAAAGTTATCGCGCTCGCTACAACGTTATGAATAGTTTGGACTTAGTCTTTTTCCGCGATTTTGGTCAAAATCGGCTATCTGTACCTGCTTAAGCTCGAATCTGGAGCCCAAACCAAGAATCTGACAGGAAATTGGTATTGCTCAATCCATAGAACACAATGTGATGTACATTTGATGAAAGTTTGGTTTAGAAATATGCATTTTGAAGAAAGTTATCGCGCTCGCTACAACGTTATGAATAGTTTGGACTTAGTCTTTTTCCGCGATTTTGGTCAAAATCGGCTATCTGTACCTGCTTAAGCTCCAATCTGGAGCCCAAACCAAGAATCTGACAGGAAATTGGTATTGCTCAATCGATAGAACACAATGTGATGTACATTTGATGAAAGTTTGGTTTAGAAATATGCATTTTGAAGAAAGTTATCGCGCTCGCTACAACGTTATGAATAGTTTGGACTTAGTCTTTTTCCGCGATTTTGGTCAAAATCGGCTATCTGTACCTGCTTAAGCTCCAATCTGGAGCCCAAACCAAGAATCTGACAGGAAATTGGTATTGCTCAATCGATAGAACACAATGTGATGTACATTTGATGAAAGTTTGGTTTAGAAATATGCATTTTGAAGAAAGTTATCGCGCTCGCTACAACGTTATGAATAGTTTGGACTTAGTCTTTTTCCGCGATTTTGGTCAAAATCGGCTATCTGTACCTGCTTAAGCTCGAATCTGGAGCCCAAACCAAGAATCTGACAGGAAATTGGTATTGCTCAATCGATAGAACACAATGTGATGTACATTTGATGAAAGTTTGGTTTAGAAATATGCATTTTGAAGAAAGTTATCGCGCTCGCTACAACGTTATGAATAGTTTGGACTTAGTCTTTTTCCGCGATTTTGGTCAAAATCGGCTATCTGTACCTGCTTAAGCTCCAATCTGGAGCCCAAACCAAGAATCTGACAGGAAATTGGTATTGCTCAATCGATAGAACACAATGTGATGTACATTTGATGAAAGTTTGGTTTAGAAATATGCATTTTGAAGAAAGTTATCGCGCTCGCTACAACGTTATGAATAGTTTGGACTTAGTCTTTTTCCGCGATTTTGGTCAAAATCGGCTATCTGTACCTGCTTAAGCTCCAATCTGGAGCCCAAACCAAGAATCTGACAGGAAATTGGTATTGCTCAATCCATAGAACACAATGTGATGTACATTTGATGAAAGTTTGGTTTAGAAATATGCATTTTGAAGAAAGTTATCGCGCTCGCTACAACGTTATGAATAGTTTGGACTTAGTCTTTTTCCGCGATTTTGGTCAAAATCGGCTATCTGTACCTGCTTAAGCTCGAATCTGGAGCCCAAACCAAGAATCTGACAGGAAATTGGTATTGCTCAATCGATAGAACACAATGTGATGTACATTTGATGAAAGTTTGGTTTAGAAATATGCATTTTGAAGAAAGTTATCGCGCTCGCTATAACGTTATGAATAGTTTGGACTTAGTCTTTTTCCGCGATTTTGGTCAAAATCGGCTATCTGTACCTGCTTAAGCTCCAATCTGGAGCCCAAACCAAGAATCTGACAGGAAATTGGTATTGCTCAATCGATAGAACACAATGTGATGTACATTTGATGAAAGTTTGGTTTAGAAATATGCATTTTGAAGAAAGTTATCGCGCTCGCTACAACGTTATGAATAGTTTGGACTTAGTCTTTTTCCGCGATTTTGGTCAAAATCGGCTATCTGTACCTGCTTAAGCTCCAATCTGGAGCCCAAACCAAGAATCTGACAGGAAATTGGTATTGCTCAATCGATAGAACACAATGTGATGTACATTTGATGAAAGTTTGGTTTAGAAATATGCATTTTGAAGAAAGTTATCGCGCTCGCTACAACGTTATGAATAGTTTGGACTTAGTCTTTTTCCGCGATTTTGGTCAAAATCGGCTATCTGTACCTGCTTAAGCTCGAATCTGGAGCCCAAACCAAGAATCTGACAGGAAATTGGTATTGCTCAATCGATAGAACACAATGTGATGTACATTTGATGAAAGTTTGGTTTAGAAATATGCATTTTGAAGAAAGTTATCGCGCTCGCTACAACGTTATGAATAGTTTGGACTTAGTCTTTTTCCGCGATTTTGGTCAAAATCGGCTATCTGTACCTGCTTAAGCTCCAATCTGGAGCCCAAACCAAGAATCTGACAGGAAATTGGTATTGCTCAATCGATAGAACACAATGTGATGTACATTTGATGAAAGTTTGGTTTAGAAATATGCATTTTGAAGAAAGTTATCGCGCTCGCTACAACGTTATGAATAGTTTGGACTTAGTCTTTTTCCGCGATTTTGGTCAAAATCGGCTATCTGTACCTGCTTAAGCTCCAATCTGGAGCCCAAACCAAGAATCTGACAGGAAATTGGTATTGCTCAATCGATAGAACACAATGTGATGTACATTTGATGAAAGTTTGGTTTAGAAATATGCATTTTGAAGAAAGTTTATCG
Organism: Phorcus lineatus; assembly: GCA_921293015.1. Classification (NCBI taxonomy): domain Eukaryota; kingdom Metazoa; phylum Mollusca; class Gastropoda; order Trochida; family Trochidae; genus Phorcus; species Phorcus lineatus. The sequence continues at coordinate 17,612 of CAKLCT010000030.1, read as the reverse complement.
CGCTCGCTACAACGTTATGAATAGTTTGGACTTAGTCTTTTTCCGCGATTTTGGTCAAAATCGGCTATCTGTACCTGCTTAAGCTCCAATCTGGAGCCCAAACCAAGAATCTGACAGGAAATTGGTATTGCTCAATCGATAGAACACAATGTGATGTACATTTGATGAAAGTTTGGTTTAGAAATATGCATTTTGAAGAAAGTTATCGCGCTCGCTACAACGTTATGAATAGTTTGGACTTAGTCTTTTTCCGCGATTTTGGTCAAAATCGGCTATCTGTACCTGCTTAAGCTCCAATCTGGAGCCCAAACCAAGAATCTGACAGGAAATTGGTATTGCTCAATCGATAGAACACAATGTGATGTACATTTGATGAAAGTTTGGTTTAGAAATATGCATTTTGAAGAAAGTTATCGCGCTCGCTACAACGTTATGAATAGTTTGGACTTAGTCTTTTTCCGCGATTTTGGTCAAAATCGGCTATCTGTACCTGCTTAAGCTCCAATCTGGAGCCCAAACCAAGAATCTGACAGGAAATTGGTATTGCTCAATCGATAGAACACAATGTGATGTACATTTGATGAAAGTTTGGTTTAGAAATATGCATTTTGAAGAAAGTTATCGCGCTCGCTACAACGTTATGAATAGTTTGGACTTAGTCTTTTTCCGCGATTTTGGTCAAAATCGGCTATCTGTACCTGCTTAAGCTCGAATCTGGAGCCCAAACCAAGAATCTGACAGGAAATTGGTATTGCTCAATCCATAGAACACAATGTGATGTACATTTGATGAAAGTTTGGTTTAGAAATATGCATTTTGAAGAAAGTTATCGCGCTCGCTACAACGTTATGAATAGTTTGGACTTAGTCTTTTTCCGCGATTTTGGTCAAAATCGGCTATCTGTACCTGCTTAAGCTCGAATCTGGAGCCCAAACCAAGAATCTGACAGGAAATTGGTATTTGCTCAATCGAGTAGAACACAATGTGATGTACATTTGATGAAAGTTTGGTTTAGAAATATGCATTTTGAAGAAAGTTATCGCGCTCGCTACAACGTTATGAATAGTTTGGACTTAGTCTTTTTCCGCGATTTTGGTCAAAATCGGCTATCTGTACCTGCTTAAGCTCGAATCTGGAGCCCAAACCAATAATCTGACAGGAAATTGGTATTGCTCAATCGATAGAACACAATGTGATGTACATTTGATGAAAGTTTGGTTTAGAAATATGCATTTTGAAGAAAGTTATCGCGCTCGCTACAACGTTATGAATAGTTTGGACTTAGTCTTTTTCCGCGATTTTGGTCAAAATCGGCTATCTGTACCTGCTTAAGCTCCAATCTGGAGCCCAAACCAAGAATCTGACAGGAAATTGGTATTGCTCAATCGATAGAACACAATGTGATGTACATTTGATGAAAGTTTGGTTAGAAATATGCATTTTGAAGAAAGTTATCGCGCTCGCTACAACGTTATGAATAGTTTGGACTTAGTCTTTTTCCGCGATTTTGGTCAAAATCGGCTATCTGTACCTGCTTAAGCTCCAATCTGGAGCCCAAACCAAGAATCTGACAGGAAATTGGTATTGCTCAATCGATAGAACACAATGTGATGTACATTTGATGAAAGTTTGGTTTAGAAATATGCATTTTGAAGAAAGTTATCGCGCTCGCTACAACGTTATGAATAGTTTGGACTTAGTCTTTTTCCGCGATTTTGGTCAAAATCGGCTATCTGTACCTGCTTAAGCTCGAATCTGGAGCCCAAACCAAGAATCTGACAGGAAATTGGTATTGCTCTATCGATAGAACACAATGTGATGTACATTTGATGAAAGTTTGGTTTAGAAATATGCATTTTGAAGAAAGTTATCGCGCTCGCTACAACGTTATGAATAGTTTGGACTTAGTCCTTTTTCCGCGATTTTGGTCAAAATCGGCTATCTGTACCTGCTTAAGCTCGAATCTGGAGCCCAAACCAAGAATCTGACAGGGAAATTGGTATTGCTCAATCGATAGAACACAATGTGATGTACATTTGATGAAAGTTTGGTTTAGAAATATGCATTTTGAAGAAAGTTATCGCGCTCGCTACAACGTTATGAATAGTTTGGACTTAGTCTTTTTCCGCGATTTTGGTCAAAATCGGCTATCTGTACCTGCTTAAGCTCCAATCTGGAGCCCAAACCAAGAATCTGACAGGAAATTGGTATTGCTCAATCGATAGAACACAATGTGATGTACATTTGATGAAAGTTTGGTTTAGAAATATGCATTTTGAAGAAAGTTATCGCGCTCGCTACAACGTTATGAATAGTTTGGACTTAGTCTTTTTCCGCGATTTTGGTCAAAATCGGCTATCTGTACCTGCTTAAGCTCCAATCTGGAGCCCAAACCAAGAATCTGACAGGAAATTGGTATTGCTCAATCGATAGAACACAATGTGATGTACATTTGATGAAAGTTTGGTTTAGAAATATGCATTTTGAAGAAAGTTATCGCGCTCGCTACAACGTTATGAATAGTTTGGACTTAGTCTTTTTTCCGCGATTTTGGTCAAAATCGGCTATCTGTACCTGCTTAAGCTCCAATCTGGAGCCCAAACCAAGAATCTGACAGGAAATTGGTATTGCTCAATCGATAGAACACAATGTGATGTACATTTGATGAAAGTTTGGTTTAGAAATATGCATTTTGAAGAAAGTTATCGCGCTCGCTACAACGTTATGAATAGTTTGGACTTAGTCTTTTTCCGCGATTTTGGTCAAAATCGGCTATCTGTACCTGCTTAAGCTCCAATCTGGAGCCCAAACCAAGAATCTGACAGGAAATTGGTATTGCTCAATCGATAGAACACAATGTGATGTACATTTGATGAAAGTTTGGTTTAGAAATATGCATTTTGAAGAAAGTTATCGCGCTCGCTACAACGTTATGAATAGTTTGGACTTAGTCTTTTTCCGCGATTTTGGTCAAAATCGGCTATCTGTACCTGCTTAAGCTCCAATCTGGAGCCCAAACCAAGAATCTGACAGGAAATTGGTATTGCTCAATCGATAGAACACAATGTGATGTACATTTGATGAAAGTTTGGTTTAGAAATATGCATTTTGAAGAAAGTTATCGCGCTCGCTACAACGTTATGAATAGTTTGGACTTAGTCTTTTTTCCGCGATTTTGGTCAAAATCGGCTATCTGTACCTGCTTAAGCTCCAATCTGGAGCCCAAACCAAGAATCTGACAGGAAATTGGTATTGCTCAATCGATAGAACACAATGTGATGTACATTTGATGAAAGTTTGGTTTAGAAATATGCATTTTGAAGAAAGTTATCGCGCTCGCTATAACGTTATGAATAGTTTGGACTTAGTCTTTTTCCGCGATTTTGGTCAAAATCGGCTATCTGTACCTGCTTAAGCTCCAATCTGGAGCCCAAACCAAGAATCTGACAGGAAATTGGTATTGCTCAATCGATAGAACACAATGTGATGTACATTTGATGAAAGTTTGGTTTAGAAATATGCATTTTGAAGAAAGTTATCGCGCTCGCTACAACGTTATGAATAGTTTGGACTTAGTCTTTTTCCGCGATTTTGGTCAAAATCGGCTATCTGTACCTGCTTAAGCTCCAATCTGGAGCCCAAACCAAGAATCTGACAGGAAATTGGTATTGCTCAATCGATAGAACACAATGTGATGTACATTTGATGAAAGTTTGGTTTAGAAATATGCATTTTGAAGAAAGTTATCGCGCTCGCTACAACGTTATGAATAGTTTGGACTTAGTCTTTTCCGCGATTTTGGTCAAAATCGGCTATCTGTACCTGCTTAAGCTCCAATCTGGAGCCCAAACCAAGAATCTGACAGGAAATTGGTATTGCTCAATCGATAGAACACAATGTGATGTACATTTGATGAAAGTTTGGTTTAGAAATATGCATTTTGAAGAAAGTTATCGCGCTCGCTACAACGTTATGAATAGTTTGGACTTAGTCTTTTTCCGCGATTTTGGTCAAAATCGGCTATCTGTACCTGCTTAAGCTCCAATCTGGAGCCCAAACCAAGAATCTGACAGGAAATTGGTATTGCTCAATCGATAGAACACAATGTGATGTACATTTGATGAAAGTTTGGTTTAGAAATATGCATTTTGAAGAAAGTTATCGCGCTCGCTACAACGTTATGAATAGTTTGGACTTAGTCTTTTTCCGCGATTTTGGTCAAAATCGGCTATCTGTACCTGCCTAAGCTCCAATCTGGAGCCCAAACCAAGAATCTGACAGGAAATTGGTATTGCTCAATCGATAGAACACAATGTGATGTACATTTGATGAAAGTTTGGTTTAGAAATATGCATTTTGAAGAAAGTTATCGCGCTCGCTACAACGTTATGAATAGTTTGGACTTAGTCTTTTTCCGCGATTTTGGTCAAAATCGGCTATCTGTACCTGCTTAAGCTCGAATCTGGAGCCCAAACCAAGAATCTGACAGGAAATTGGTATTGCTCAATCGATAGAACACAATGTGATGTACATTTGATGAAAGTTTGGTTTAGAAATATGCATTTTGAAGAAAGTTATCGCGCTCGCTACAACGTTATGAATAGTTTGGACTTAGTCTTTTTCCGCGATTTTGGTCAAAATCGGCTATCTGTACCTGCTTAAGCTCCAATCTGGAGCCCAAACCAAGAATCTGACAGGAAATTGGTATTGCTCAATCGATAGAACACAATGTGATGTACATTTGATGAAAGTTTGGTTTAGAAATATGCATTTTGAAGAAAGTTATCGCGCTCGCTACAACGTTATGAATAGTTTGGACTTAGTCTTTTTCCGCGATTTTGGTCAAAATCGGCTATCTGTACCTGCTTAAGCTCCAATCTGGAGCCCAAACCAAGAATCTGACAGGAAATTGGTATTGCTCAATCGATAGAGACACAATGTGATGTACATTTGATGAAAGTTTGGTTTAGAAAATATGCATTTTGAAGAAAGTTATCGCGCTCGCTACAACGTTATGAATAGTTTGGACTTAGTCTTTTTCCGCGATTTTGGTCAAAATCGGCTATCTGTACCTGCTTAAGCTCCAATCTGGAGCCCAAACCAAGAATCTGACAGGAAATTGGTATTGCTCAATCGATAGAACACAATGTGATGTACATTTGATGAAAGTTTGGTTTAGAAATATGCATTTTGAAGAAAGTTATCGCGCTCGCTACAACGTTATGAATAGTTTGGACTTAGTCTTTTTCCCGCGATTTTGGTCAAAATCGGCTATCTGTACCTGCTTAAGCTCGAATCTGGAGCCCAAACCAAGAATCTGACAGGAAATTGGTATTGCTCAATCGATAGAACACAATGTGATGTACATTTGATGAAAGTTTGGTTTAGAAATATGCATTTTGAAGAAAGTTATCGCGCTCGCTACAACGTTATGAATAGTTTTGTACTTAGTCCTTTTTCCGCGATTTTGGTCAAAATCGGCTATCTGTACCTGCTTAAGCTCCAATCTGGAGCCCAAACCAAGAATCTGACAGGAAATTGGTATTGCTCAATCGATAGAACACAATGTGATGTACATTTGATGAAAGTTTGGTTTTAGAAATATGCATTTTTGAAGAAAGTTATCGCGCTCGCTACAACGTTATGAATAGTTTGGACTTAGTCTTTTTCCGCGATTTTGGTCAAAATCGGCTATCTGTACCTGCTTAAGCTCCAATCTGGAGCCCAAACCAAGAATCTGACAGGAAATTGGTATTGCTCAATCGATAGAACACAATGTGATGTACATTTGATGAAAGTTTGGTTTAGAAATATGCATTTTGAAGAAAGTTATCGCGCTCGCTACAACGTTATGAATAGTTTGGACTTAGTCTTTTTCCGCGATTTTGGTCAAAATCGGCTATCTGTACCTGCTTAAGCTCCAATCTGGAGCCCAAACCAAGAATCTGACAGGAAATTGGTATTGCTCAATCGATAGAACACAATGTGATGTACATTTGATGAAAGTTTGGTTTAGAAATATGCATTTTGAAGAAAGTTATCGCGCTCGCTACAACGTTATGAATAGTTTGGACTTAGTCTTTTTTCCGCGATTTTGGTCAAAATCGGCTATCTGTACCTGCTTAAGCTCCAATCTGGAGCCCAAACCAAGAATCTGACAGGAAATTGGTATTGCTCAATCGATAGAACACAATGTGATGTACATTTGATGAAAGTTTGGTTTAGAAATATGCATTTTGAAGAAAGTTATCGCGCTCGCTACAACGTTATGAATAGTTTGGACTTAGTCTTTTTCCGCGATTTTGGTCAAAATCGGCTATCTGTACCTGCTTAAGCTCCGAATCTGGAGCCCAAACCAAGAATCTGACAGGAAATTGGTATTGCTCAATCGAGTAGAACACAATGTGATGTACATTTGATGAAAGTTTGGTTTATAAATTTGCATTTTGAATAAAGTTATCGCGCTCGCTACAACGTTTATGAATAGTTTGGACTTAGTCTTTTTCCGCGATTTTGGTCAAAATCGGCTATCTGTACCTGCTTAAGCTCCAATCTGGAGCCCAAACCAAGAATCTGACAGGAAATTGGTATTGCTCAATCGATAGAACACAATGTGATGTACATTTGATGAAAGTTTGGTTTAGAAATATGCATTTTGAAGAAAGTTATCGCGCTCGCTACAACGTTATGAATAGTTTGGACTTAGTCTTTTTCCGCGATTTTGGTCAAAATCGGCTATCTGTACCTGCTTAAGCTCCAATCTGGAGCCCAAACCAAGACTCTGACAGGAAATTGGTATTGCTCAATCGATAGAACACAATGTGATGTACATTTGATGAAAGTTTGGTTTAGAAATATGCATTTTGAAGAAAGTTATCGCGCTCGCTACAACGTTATGAATAGTTTGGACTTAGTCTTTTTCCGCGATTTTGGTCAAAATCGGCTATCTGTACCTGCTTAAGCTCCAATCTGGAGCCCAAACCAAGAATCTGACAGGAAATTGGTATTGCTCAATCGATAGAACACAATGTGATGTACATTTGATGAAAGTTTGGTTTAGAAATATGCATTTTGAAGAAAGTTATCGCGCTCGCTACAACGTTATGAATAGTTTGGACTTAGTCTTTTTTCCGCGATTTTGGTCAAAATCGGCTATCTGTACCTGCTTAAGCTCCAATCTGGAGCCCAAACCAAGAATCTGACAGGAAATTGGTATTGCTCAATCGATAGAACACAATGTGATGTACATTTGATGAAAGTTTGGTTTAGAAATATGCATTTTGAAGAAAGTTATCGCGCTCGCTACTAACGTTATGAATAGTTTGGACTTAGTCTTTTTCCGCGATTTTGGTCAAAATCGGCTATCTGTACCTGCTTAAGCTCGAATCTGGAGCCCAAACCAAGAATCTGACAGGAAATTGGTATTGCTCAATCGATAGAACACAATGTGATGTACATTTGATGAAAGTTTGGTTTAGAAATATGCATTTTGAAGAAAGTTATCGCGCTCGCTACAACGTTATGAATAGTTTGGACTTAGTCTTTTTCCGCGATTTTGGTCAAAATCGGCTATCTGTACCTGCTTAAGCTCGAATCTGGAGCCCAAACCAAGAATCTGACAGGAAATTGGTATTGCTCAATCGATAGAACACAATGTGATGTACATTTGATGAAAGTTTGGTTTAGAAATATGCATTTTGAAGAAAGTTATCGCGCTCGCTACAACGTTATGAATAGTTTGGACTTAGTCTTTTTCCGCGATTTTGGTCAAAATCGGCTATCTGTACCTGCCTAAGCTCGAATCTGGAGCCCAAACCAAGAATCTGACAGGAAATTGGTATTGCTCAATCGATAGAACACAATGTGATGTACATTTGATGAAAGTTTGGTTTAGAAATATGCATTTTGAAGAAAGTTATCGCGCTCGCTACAACGTTATGAATAGTTTGGACTTAGTCTTTTTCCGCGATTTTGGTCAAAATCGGCTATCTGTACCTGCTTAAGCTCGAATCTGGAGCCCAAACCAAGAATCTGACAGGAAATTGGTATTGCTCAATCGATAGAACACAATGTGATGTACATTTGATGAAAGTTTGGTTTAGAAATATGCATTTTGAAGAAAGTTATCGCGCTCGCTACAACGTTATGAATAGTTTGGACTTAGTCTTTTTCCGCGATTTTGGTCAAAATCGGCTATCTGTACCTGCTTAAGCTCGAATCTGGAGCCCAAACCAAGAATCTGACAGGAAATTGGTATTGCTCAATCGATAGAACACAATGTGATGTACATTTGATGAAAGTTTGGTTTAGAAATATGCATTTTGAAGAAAGTTATCGCGCTCGCTACAACGTTATGAATAGTTTGGACTTAGTCTTTTTCCGCGATTTTGGTCAAAATCGGCTATCTGTACCTGCTTAAGCTCCAATCTGGAGCCCCAAACCAAGAATCTGACAGGAAATTGGTATTGCTCATCGATAGAACACAATGTGATGTACATTTGATGAAAGTTTGGTTTAGAAATATGCATTTTGAAGAAAGTTATCGCGCTCGCTACAACGTTATGAATAGTTTGGACTTAGTCTTTTTTCCGCGATTTTGGTCAAAATCGGCTATCTGTACCTGCTTAAGCTCGAATCTGGAGCCCAAACCAAGAATCTGACAGGAAATTGGTATTGCTCAATCGATAGAACACAATGTGATGTACATTTGATGAAAGTTTGGTTTAGAAATATGCATTTTGAAGAAAGTTATCGCGCTCGCTACAACGTTATGAATAGTTTGGACTTAGTCTTTTTCCGCGATTTTGGTCAAAATCGGCTATCTGTACCTGCTTAAGCTCGAATCTGGAGCCCAAACCAAGAATCTGACAGGAATTGGTATTGCTCAATCGATAGAACACAATGTGATGTACATTTGATGAAAGTTTGGTTTAGAAATATGCATTTTGAAGAAAGTTATCGCGCTCGCTACAACGTTATGAATAGTTTGGACTTAGTCTTTTTCCGCGATTTTGGTCAAAATCGGCTATCTGTACCTGCTTAAGCTCGAATCTGGAGCCCAAACCAAGAATCTGACAGGAAATTGGTATTGCTCAATCGATAGAACACAATGTGATGTACATTTGATGAAAGTTTGGTTTAGAAATATGCATTTTGAAGAAAGTTATCGCGCTCGCTACAACGTTATGAATAGTTTGGACTTAGTCTTTTTCCGCGATTTTGGTCAAAATCGGCTATCTGTACCTGCTTAAGCTCCGAATCTGGAGCCCAAACCAAGAATCTGACAGGAAATTGGTATTGCTCAATCGATAGAACACAATGTGATGTACATTTGATGAAAGTTTTGGTTTAGAAATATGCATTTTGAAGAAAGTTATCGCGCTCGCTACAACGTTATGAATAGTTTTGGGACTTAGTCTTTTTCCGCGATTTTGGTCAAAATCGGCTATCTGTACCTGCTTAAGCTCCGAATCTGGAGCCCAAACCAAGAATCTGACAGGAAATTGGTATTGCTCAATCGATAGAACACAATGTGATGTACATTTGATGAAAGTTTGGTTTAGAAATATGCATTTTGAAGAAAGTTATCGCGCTCGCTACAACGTTATGAATAGTTTGGACTTAGTCTTTTTCCGCGATTTTGGTCAAAATCGGCTATCTGTACCTGCTTAAGCTCCAATCTGGAGCCCAAACCAAGAATCTGACAGGAAATTGGTATTGCTCAATCGATAGAACACAATGTGATGTACATTTGATGAAAGTTTGGTTTAGAAATATGCATTTGAAGAAAGTTATCGCGCTCGCTACAACGTTATGAATAGTTTGGACTTAGTCTTTTTCCGCGATTTTGGTCAAAATCGGCTATCTGTACCTGCTTAAGCTCCGAATCTGGAGCCCAAACCAAGAATCTGACAGGAAATTGGTATTGCTCAATCGATAGAACACAATGTGATGTACATTTGATGAAAGTTTGGTTTAGAAATATGCATTTTGAAGAAAGTTATCGCGCTCGCTACAACGTTATGAATAGTTTGGACTTAGTCTTTTTCCGCGATTTTGGTCAAAATCGGCTATCTGTACCTGCTTAAGCTCCGAATCTGGAGCCCAAACCAAGAATCTGACAGGAAATTGGTATTGCTCAATCGATAGAACACAATGTGATGTACATTTGATGAAAGTTTGGTTTAGAAATATGCATTTTGAAGAAAGTTATCGCGCTCGCTACAACGTTATGAATAGTTTGGACTTAGTCTTTTTCCGCGATTTTGGTCAAAATCGGCTATCTGTACCTGCTTAAGCTCCAATCTGGAGCCCAAACCAAGAATCTGACAGGAAATTGGTATTGCTCAATCGATAGAACACAATGTGATGTACATTTGATGAAAGTTTGGTTTAGAAATATGCATTTTTGAAGAAAGTTATCGCGCTCGCTACAACGTTATGAATAGTTTGGACTTAGTCTTTTTTCCGCGATTTTGGTCAAAATCGGCTATCTGTACCTGCTTAAGCTCGAATCTGGAGCCCAAACCAAGAATCTGACAGGAAATTGGTATTGCTCAATCGATAGAACACAATGTGATGTACATTTGATGAAAGTTTGGTTTAGAAATATGCATTTTGAAGAAAGTTATCGCGCTCGCTACAACGTTATGAATAGTTTGGACTTAGTCTTTTTCCGCGATTTTGGTCAAAATCGGCTATCTGTACCTGCTTAAGCTCGAATCTGGAGCCCAAACCAAGAATCTGACAGGAAATTGGTATTGCTCAATCGATAGAACACAATGTGATGTACATTTGATGAAAGTTTGGTTTAGAAATATGCATTTTGAAGAAAGTTATCGCGCTCGCTACAACGTTATGAATAGGTTTGGACTTAGTCTTTTTCCGCGATTTTGGTCAAAATCGGCTATCTGTACCTGCTTAAGCTCGCAATCTGGAGCCCAAACCAAGAATCTGACAGGAAATTGGTATTGCTCAATCGATAGAACACAATGTGATGTACATTTGATGAAAGTTTGGTTTAGAAATATGCATTTTGAAGAAAGTTATCGCGCTCGCTACAACGTTATGAATAGTTTGGACTTAGTCTTTTTCCGCGATTTTGGTCAAAATCGGCTATCTGTACCTGCTTAAGCTCCAATCTGGAGCCCAAACCAAGAATCTGACAGGAAATTGGTATTGCTCAATCGATAGAACACAATGTGATGTACATTTGATGAAAGTTTGGTTTAGAAATATGCATTTTGAGAAGAAAGTTATCGCGCTCGCTACAACGTTATGAATAGTTTGGACTTAGTCTTTTTCCGCGATTTTGGTCAAAATCGGCTATCTGTACCTGCTTAAGCTCGAATCTGGAGCCCAAACCAAGAATCTGACAGGAAATTGGTATTGCTCAATCGATAGAACACAATGTGATGTACATTTGATGAAAGTTTGGTTTAGAAATATGCATTTTGAAGAAAGTTATCGCGCTCGCTACAACGTTATGAATAGTTTGGACTTAGTCTTTTTCCGCGATTTTGGTCAAAATCGGCTATCTGTACCTGCTTAAGCTCGAATCTGGAGCCCAAACCAAGAATCTGACAGGAAATTGGTATTGCTCAATCGATAGAACACAATGTGATGTACATTTGATGAAAGTTTGGTTTAGAAATATGCATTTTGAAGAAAGTTATCGCGCTCGCTACAACGTTATGAATAGTTTGGACTTAGTCTTTTTCCGCGATTTTGGTCAAAATCGGCTATCTGTACCTGCTTAAGCTCGCAATCTGGAGCCCAAACCAAGAATCTGACAGGAAATTGGTATTGCTCAATCGATAGAACACAATGTGATGTACATTTGATGAAAGTTTGGTTTAGAAATATGCATTTTGAAGAAAGTTATCGCGCTCGCTACACGTTATGAATAGTTTGGACTTAGTCTTTTTCCGCGATTTTGGTCAAAATCGGCTATCTGTACCTGCTAAGCTCCAATCTGGAGCCCAAACCAAGAATCTGACAGGAAATTGGTATTGCTCAATCGATAGAACACAATGTGATGTACATTTGATGAAAGTTTGGTTTAGAAATATGCATTTTGAAGAAAGTTATCGCGCTCGCTACAACGTTATGAATAGTTTGGACTTAGTCTTTTTCCGCGATTTTGGTCAAAATCGGCTATCTGTACCTGCTTAAGCTCGAATCTGAGCCCAAACCAAGAATCTGACAGGAAATTGGTATTGCTCAATCGATAGAACACAATGTGATGTACATTTGATGAAAGTTTGGTTTAGAAATATGCATTTTGAAGAAAGTTATCGCGCTCGCTACAACGTTATGAATAGTTTGGACTTAGTCTTTTTCCGCGATTTTGGTCAAAATCGGCTATCTGTACCTGCTTAAGCTCGAATCTGGAGCCCAAACCAAGAATCTGACAGGAAATTGGTATTGCTCAATCGATAGAACACAATGTGATGTACATTTGATGAAAGTTTGGTTTAGAAATATGCATTTTGAAGAAAGTTATCGCGCTCGCTACAACGTTATGAATAGTTTGGACTTAGTCTTTTTCCGCGATTTTGGTCAAAATCGGCTATCTGTACCTGCTTAAGCTCGAATCTGGAGCCCAAACCAAGAATCTGACAGGAAATTGGTATTGCTCAATCGATAGAACACAATGTGATGTACATTTGATGAAAGTTTGGTTTAGAAATATGCATTTTGAAGAAAGTTATCGCGCTCGCTACAACGTTATGAATAGTTTGGACTTAGTCTTTTTCCGCGATTTTGGTCAAAATCGGCTATCTGTACCTGCTTAAGCTCCGAATCTGGAGCCCAAACCAAGAATCTGACAGGAAATTGGTATTGCTCAATCGATAGAACACAATGTGATGTACATTTGATGAAAGTTTGGTTTAGAAATATGCATTTTGAAGAAAGTTATCGCGCTCGCTACAACGTTATGAATAGTTTGGACTTAGTCTTTTTCCGCGATTTTGGTCAAAATCGGCTATCTGTACCTGCTTAAGCTCCAATCTGGAGCCCAAACCAAGAATCTGACAGGAAATTGGTATTGCTCAATCGATAGAACACAATGTGATGTACATTTGATGAAAGTTTGGTTTAGAAATATGCATTTTGAAGAAAGTTATCGCGCTCGCTACAACGTTATGAATAGTTTGGACTTAGTCTTTTTCCGCGATTTTGGTCAAAATCGGCTATCTGTACCTGCTTAAGCTCCAATCTGGAGCCCAAACCAAGAATCTGACAGGAAATTGGTATTGCTCAATCGATAGAACACAATGTGATGTACATTTGATGAAAGTTTGGTTTAGAAATATGCATTTTGAAGAAAGTTATCGCGCTCGCTACAACGTTATGAATAGTTTGGACTTAGTCTTTTTCCGCGATTTTGGTCAAAATCGGCTATCTGTACCTGCTTAAGCTCCGAATCTGGAGCCCAAACCAAGAATCTGACAGGAAATTGGTATTGCTCAATCGATAGAACACAATGTGATGTACATTTGATGAAAGTTTGGTTTAGAAATATGCATTTTGAAGAAAGTTATCGCGCTCGCTACAACGTTATGAATAGTTTGGACTTAGTCTTTTTCCGCGATTTTGGTCAAAATCGGCTATCTGTACCTGCCTAAGCTCCAATCTGGAGCCCAAACCAAGAATCTGACAGGAAATTGGTATTGCTCAATCGATAGAACACAATGTGATGTACATTTGATGAAAGTTTGGTTTAGAAATATGCATTTTGAAGAAAGTTATCGCGCTCGCTACAACGTTATGAATAGTTTGGACTTAGTCTTTTTCCGCGATTTTGGTCAAAATCGGCTATCTGTACCTGCTTAAGCTCCAATCTGGAGCCCAAACCAAGAATCTGACAGGAAATTGGTATTGCTCAATCGATAGAACACAATGTGATGTACATTTGATGAAAGTTTGGTTTAGAAATATGCATTTTGAAGAAAGTTATCGCGCTCGCTACAACGTTATGAATAGTTTGGACTTAGTCTTTTTCCGCGATTTGGTCAAAATCGGCTATCTGTACCTGCTTAAGCTCGAATCTGGAGCCAAACCAAGAATCTGACAGGAAATTGGTATTGCTCAATCGATAGAACACAATGTGATGTACATTTGATGAAAGTTTGGTTTAGAAATATGCATTTTGAAGAAAGTTATCGCGCTCGCTACAACGTTATGAATAGTTTGGACTTAGTCTTTTTCCGCGATTTTGGTCAAAATCGGCTATCTGTACCTGCTTAAGCTCCAATCTGGAGCCCAAACCAAGAATCTGACAGGAAATTGGTATTGCTCAATCGATAGAACACAATGTGATGTACATTTGATGAAAGTTTGGTTTAGAAATATGCATTTTGAAGAAAGTTATCGCGCTCGCTACTAACGTTATGAATAGTTTTGGACTTAGTCTTTTTCCGCGATTTTGGTCAAAATCGGCTATCTGTACCTGCTTAAGCTCCAATCTGGAGCCCAAACCAAGAATCTGACAGGAAATTGGTATTGCTCAATCGATAGAACACAATGTGATGTACATTTGATGAAAGTTTGGTTTAGAAATATGCATTTTGAAGAAAGTTATCGCGCTCGCTACAACGTTATGAATAGTTTGGACTTAGTCTTTTTCCGCGATTTTGGTCAAAATCGGCTATCTGTACCTGCTTAAGCTCCAATCTGGAGCCCAAACCAAGAATCTGACAGGAAATTGGTATTGCTCAATCGATAGAACACAATGTGATGTACATTTGATGAAAGTTTGGTTTAGAAATATGCATTTTGAAGAAAGTTATCGCGCTCGCTACAACGTTATGAATAGTTTGGACTTAGTCTTTTTCCGCGATTTTGGTCAAAATCGGCTATCTGTACCTGCTTAAGCTCGAATCTGGAGCCCAAACCAAGAATCTGACAGGAAATTGGTATTGCTCAATCGATAGAACACAATGTGATGTACATTTGATGAAAGTTTGGTTTAGAAATAGCATTTTGAAGAAAGTTATCGCGCTCGCTACAACGTTATGAATAGTTTGGACTTAGTCTTTTTCCCGCGATTTTGGTCAAAATCGGCTATCTGTACCTGCTTAAGCTCGAATCTGGAGCCCAAACCAAGAATCTGACAGGAAATTGGTATTGCTCAATCGATAGAACACAATGTGATGTACATTTGATGAAAGTTTGGTTTAGAAATATGCATTTTGAAGAAAGTTATCGCGCTCGCTACAACGTTATGAATAGTTTGGACTTAGTCTTTTTCCCGCGATTTTGGTCAAAATCGGCTATCTGTACCTGCTTAAGCTCCAATCTGGAGCCCAAACCAAGAATCTGACAGGAAATTGGTATTGCTCAATCGATAGAACACAATGTGATGTACATTTGATGAAAGTTTGGTTTAGAAATATGCATTTTGAAGAAAGTTATCGCGCTCGCTACAACGTTATGAATAGTTTGGACTTAGTCTTTTTCCGCGATTTTGGTCAAAATCGGCTATCTGTACCTGCTTAAGCTCCAATCTGGAGCCCAAACCAAGAATCTGACAGGAAATTGGTATTGCTCAATCGATAGAACACAATGTGATGTACATTTGATGAAAGTTTGGTTTAGAAATATGCATTTTGAAGAAAGTTATCGCGCTCGCTACAACGTTATGAATAGTTTGGACTTAGTCTTTTTTCCGCGATTTTGGTCAAAATCGGCTATCTGTACCTGCTTAAGCTCGAATCTGGAGCCCAAACCAAGAATCTGACAGGAAATTGGTATTGCTCTATCGATAGAACACAATGTGATGTACATTTGATGAAAGTTTGGTTTAGAAATATGCATTTTGAAGAAAGTTATCGCGCTCGCTACAACGTTATGAATAGTTTGGACTTAGTCTTTTTCCGCGATTTTGGTCAAAATCGGCTATCTGTACCTGCTTAAGCTCGAATCTGGAGCCCCAAACCAAGAATCTGACAGGAAATTGGTATTGCTCAATCGATAGAACACAATGTGATGTACATTTGATGAAAGTTTGGTTTAGAAATATGCATTTTGAAGAAAGTTATCGCGCTCGCTACAACGTTATGAATAGTTTTGGACTTAGTCTTTTTCCGCGATTTTGGTCAAAATCGGCTATCTGTACCTGCTTAAGCTCCAATCTGGAGCCCAAACCAAGAATCTGACAGGAAATTGGTATTGCTCAATCCATAGAACACAATGTGATGTACATTTGATGAAAGTTTGGTTTAGAAATATGCATTTTGAAGAAAGTTATCGCGCTCGCTACAACGTTATGAATAGTTTGGACTTAGTCTTTTTCCGCGATTTTGGTCAAAATCGGCTATCTGTACCTGCTTAAGCTCGAATCTGGAGCCCAAACCAAGAATCTGACAGGAAATTGGTATTGCTCAATCGATAGAACACAATGTGATGTACATTTGATGAAAGTTTGGTTTAGAAATATGCATTTTGAAGAAAGTTATCGCGCTCGCTACAACGTTATGAATAGTTTGGACTTAGTCTTTTTCCGCGATTTTGGTCAAAATCGGCTATCTGTACCTGCTTAAGCTCGAATCTGGAGCCCAAACCAAGAATCTGACAGGAAATTGGTATTGCTCAATCGATAGAACACAATGTGATGTACATTTGATGAAAGTTTGGTTTAGAAATATGCATTTTGAAGAAAGTTATCGCGCTCGCTACAACGTTATGAATAGTTTGGACTTAGTCTTTTTCCGCGATTTTGGTCAAAATCGGCTATCTGTACCTGCTTAAGCTCCAATCTGGAGCCCAAACCAAGAATCTGACAGAAATTGGTATTGCTCAATCGATAGAACACAATGTGATGTACATTTGATGAAAGTTTGGTTTAGAAATATGCCATTTTGAAGAAAGTTATCGCGCTCGCTACAACGTTATGAATAGTTTGGACTTAGTCTTTTTCCGCGATTTTGGTCAAAATCGGCTATCTGTACCTGCTTAAGCTCGAATCTGGAGCCCAAACCAAGAATCTGACAGGAAATTGGTATTGCTCAATCGATAGAACACAATGTGATGTACATTTGATGAAAGTTTGGTTTAGAAATATGCATTTTGAAGAAAGTTTATCGCGCTCGCTACAACGTTATGAATAGTTTGGACTTAGTCTTTTTCCCGCGATTTTGGTCAAAATCGGCTATCTGTACCTGCTTAAGCTCCAATCTGGAGCCCAAACCAAGAATCTGACAGGAAATTGGTATTGCTCAATCGATAGAACACAATGTGATGTACATTTGATGAAAGTTTGGTTTAGAAATATGCATTTTGAAGAAAGTTATCGCGCTCGCTATAACGTTATGAATAGTTTGGACTTAGTCTTTTTCCGCGATTTTGGTCAAAATCGGCTATCTGTACCTGCTTAAGCTCGAATCTGGAGCCCAAACCAAGAATCTGACAGGAAATTGGTATTGCTCAATCGATAGAACACAATGTGATGTACATTTGATGAAAGTTTGGTTTAGAAATATGCATTTTGAAGAAAGTTATCGCGCTCCGCTACAACGTTATGAATAGTTTTGGACTTAGTCTTTTTCCGCGATTTTGGTCAAAATCGGCTATCTGTACCTGCTTAAGCTCCAATCTGGAGCCCCAAA
>CAKLCT010000001.1:0-93143 GCA_921293015.1 Phorcus lineatus | reverse complement strand
ACATTGTGTTCTATCGATTGAGCAATACCAATTTCCTGTCAGATTCTTGGTTTTGGCTCCAGATTCGAGCTTAAGCAGGTACAGATAGCCGATTTTGACCAAAATCGCGGAAAAAGACTAAGTCCAAACTATTCATAACGTTGTAGCGAGCGCGATAACTTTCTTCAAAATGCATATTTCTAAACCAAACTTTCATCAAATGTACATCACATTGTGTTCTCTCGATTGAGCAATACCAATTTCCTGTCAGATTCTTGGTTTGGGCTCCAGATTCGAGCTTAAGCAGGTACAGATAGCCGATTTTGACCAAAATCGCGGAAAAAGACTAAGTCCAAACTATTCATAACGTTGTAGCGAGCGCGATAACTTTCTTCAAATTGCATATTTCTAAACCAAACTTTCCTCAAATGTACATCACATTGTGTTCTATCGATTGAGCAATACCAATTTTCTGTCAGATTCTTGCTTTGGGCTCCAGATTGGAGCTTAAGCAGGTACAGATAGCCGATTTTGACCAAAATCGCGGAAAAAGACTAAGTCCAAACTATTCATAACGTTGTAGCGAGCGCGATAACTTTCTTCAAAATGCATATTTCTAAACCAAACTTTCATCAAATGTACATCACATTGTGTTCTCTCGATTGAGCATTACCAATTTCCTGTCAGATTCTTGGTTTGGGCTCCAGATTCGAGCTTAAGCAGGTACAGATAGCCGATTTTGACCAAAATCGCGGAAAAAGACTAAGTCCAAACTATTCATAACGTTGTAGCGAGCGCGATAACTTTCTTCAAAATGCATATTTCTAAACCAAACTTTCATCAAATGTACATCACATTGTGTTCTATCGATTGAGCAATACCAATTTCCTGTCAGATTCTTGGTTTGGGCTCCAGATTCGAGCTTAAGCAGGTACAGATAGCCGATTTTGACCAAAATCGCGGAAAAAGACTAAGTCCAAACTATTCATAACGTTGTAGCGAGCGCGATAACTTTCTTCAAAATGCATATTTCTAAACCAAACTTTCATCAAATGTACATCACATTGTGTTCTATCGATTGAGCAATACCAATTTCCTGTCAGATTCTTGGTTTGGGTTTCAAATTCGAGCTTAAGCAGGTACAGATAGCCGATTTTGACCAAAATCGCGGAAAAAGACTAAGTCCAAACTATTCATAACGTTGTAGCGAGCGCGATAACTTTCTTCAAAATGCATATTTCTAAACCAAACTTTCATCAAATGTACATCACATTGTGTTCTATCGATTGAGCAATACCAATTTCCTGTCAGATTCTTGGTTTGGGCTCCAGATTCGAGCTTAAGCAGGTACAGATAGCCGATTTTGACCAAAATCGCGGAAAAAGACTAAGTCCAAACTATTCATAACGTTGTAGCGAGCGCGATAACTTTCTTCAAAATGCATATTTCTAAACCAAACTTTCATCAAATGTACATCACATTGTGTTCTCTCGATTGAGCAATACCAATTTCCTGTCAGATTCTTGGTTTGGGCTCCAGATTCGAGCTTAAGCAGGTACAGATAGCCGATTTTGACCAAAATCGCGGAAAAAGACTAAGTCCAAACTATTCATAACGTTGTAGCGAGCGCGATAACTTTCTTCAAAATGCATATTTCTAAACCAAACTTTCATCAAATGTACATCACATTGTGTTCTATCGATTGAGCAATACCAATTTCCTGTCAGATTCTTGGTTTGGGCTCCAGATTCGAGCTTAAGCAGGTACAGATAGCCGATTTTGACCAAAATCGCGGAAAAAGACTAAGTCCAAACTATTCATAACGTTGTAGCGAGCGCGATAACTTTCTTCAAAATGCATATTTCTAAACCAAACTTTCATCAAATGTACATCACATTGTGTTCTCTCGATTGAGCAATACCAATTTCCTGTCAGATTCTTGGTTTGGGCTCCAGATTCGAGCTTAAGCAGGTACAGATAGCCGATTTTGACCAAAATCGCGGAAAAAGACTAAGTCCAAACTATTCATAACGTTGTAGCGAGCGCGATAACTTTCTTCAAATTGCATATTTCTAAACCAAACTTTCCTCAAATGTACATCACATTGTGTTCTATCGATTGAGCAATACCAATTTTCTGTCAGATTCTTGCTTTGGGCTCCAGATTGGAGCTTAAGCAGGTACAGATAGCCGATTTTGACCAAAATCGCGGAAAAAGACTAAGTCCAAACTATTCATAACGTTGTAGCGAGCGCGATAACTTTCTTCAAAATGCATATTTCTAAACCAAACTTTCATCAAATGTACATCACATTGTGTTCTATCGATTGAGCAATACCAATTTCCTGTCAGATTCTTGGTTTGGGCTCCAGATTCGAGCTTAAGCAGGTACAGATAGCCGATTTTGACCAAAATCGCGGAAAAAGACTAAGTCCAAACTATTCATAACGTTGTAGCGAGCGCGATAACTTTCTTCAAAATGCATATTTCTAAACCAAACTTTCATCAAATGTACATCACATTGTGTTCTATCGATTGAGCAATACCAATTTCCTGTCAGATTCTTGATTTGGGCTCCAGATTGGAGCTTAAGCAGGTACAGATAGCCGATTTTGACCAAAATCGCGGAAAAAGACTAAGTCCAAACTATTCATAACGTTGTAGCGAGCGCGATAACTTTCTTCAAATTGCATATTTCTAAACCAAACTTTCCTCAAATGTACATCACATTGTGTTCTATCGATTGAGCAATACCAATTTTCTGTCAGATTCTTGCTTTGGGCTCCAGATTGGAGCTTAAGCAGGTACAGATAGCCGATTTTGACCAAAATCGCGGAAAAAGACTAAGTCCAAACTATTCATAACGTTGTAGCGAGCGCGATAACTTTCTTCAAAATGCATATTTCTAAACCAAACTTTCATCAAATGTACATCACATTGTGTTCTATCGATTGAGCAATACCAATTTCCTGTCAGATTCTTGGTTTGGGCTCCAGATTCGAGCTTAAGCAGGTACAGATAGCCGATTTTGACCAAAATCGCGGAAAAAGACTAAGTCCAAACTATTCATAACGTTGTAGCGAGCGCGATAACTTTCTTCAAAATGCATATTTCTAAACCAAACTTTCATCAAATGTACATCACATTGTGTTCTATCGATTGAGCAATACCAATTTCCTGTCAGATTCTTGATTTGGGCTCCAGATTGGAGCTTAAGCAGGTACAGATAGCCGATTTTGACCAAAATCGCGGAAAAAGACTAAGTCCAAACTATTCATAACGTTGTAGCGAGCGCGATAACTTTCTTCAAAATGCATATTTCTAAACCAAACTTTCATCAAATGTACATCACATTGTGTTCTATCGATTGAGCAATACCAATTTCCTGTCAGATTCTTGGTTTGGGCTCCAGATTCGAGCTTAAGCAGGTACAGATAGCCGATTTTGACCAAAATCGCGGAAAAAGACTAAGTCCAAACTATTCATAACGTTGTAGCGAGCGCGATAACTTTCTTCAAAATGCATATTTCTAAACCAAACTTTCATCAAATGTACATCACATTGTGTTCTCTCGATTGAGCAATACCAATTTCCTGTCAGATTCTTGGTTTGGGCTCCAGATTCGAGCTTAAGCAGGTACAGATAGCCGATTTTGACCAAAATCGCGGAAAAAGACTAAGTCCAAACTATTCATAACGTTGTAGCGAGCGCGATAACTTTCTTCAAAATGCATATTTCTAAACCAAACTTTCCTCAAATGTACATCACATTGTGTTCTATCGATTGAGCAATACCAATTTTCTGTCAGATTCTTGGTTTGGGCTCCAGATTGGAGCTTAAGCAGGTACAGATAGCCGATTTTGACCAAAATCGCGGAAAAAGACTAAGTCCAAACTATTCATAACGTAGTAGCGAGCGCGATAACTTTCTTCAAAATGCATATTTCTAAACCAAACTTTCATCAAATGTACATCACATTGTGTTCTATCGATTGAGCAATACCAATTTCCTGTCAGATTCTTGATTTGGGCTCCAGATTCGAGCTTAAGCAGGTACAGATAGCCGATTTTGACCAAAATCGCGGAAAAAGACTAAGTCCAAACTATTCATAACGTTGTAGCGAGCGCAATAACTTTCTTCAAAATGCATATTTCTAAACCAAACTTTCATCAAATGTACATCACATTGTGTTCTATCGATTGAGCAATACCAATTTCCTGTCAGATTCTTGGTTTGGGCTCCAGATTCGAGCTTAAGCAGGTACAGATAGCCGATTTTGACCAAAATCGCGGAAAAAGACTAAGTCCAAACTATTCATAACGTTGTAGCGAGCGCGATAACTTTCTTCAAAATGCATATTTCTAAACCAAACTTTCATCAAATGTACATCACATTGTGTTCTATCGATTGAGCAATACCAATTTCCTGTCAGATTCTTGGTTTGGGCTCCAGATTCGAGCTTAAGCAGGTACAGATAGCCGATTTTGACCAAAATCGCGGAAAAAGACTAAGTCCAAACTATTCATAACGTTGTAGCGAGCGCGATAACTTTCTTCAAAATGCATATTTCTAAACCAAACTTTCATCAAATGTACATCACATTGTGTTCTATCGATTGAGCAATACCAATTTCCTGTCAGATTCTTGGTTTGGGCTCCAGATTCGAGCTTAAGCAGGTACAGATAGCCGATTTTGACCAAAATCGCGGAAAAAGACTAAGTCCAAACTATTCATAACGTTGTAGCGAGCGCGATAACTTTCTTCAAAATGCATATTTCTAAACCAAACTTTCCTCAAATGTACATCACATTGTGTTCTATCGATTGAGCAATACCAATTTTCTGTCAGATTCTTGGTTTGGGCTCCAGATTGGAGCTTAAGCAGGTACAGATAGCCGATTTTGACCAAAATCGCGGAAAAAGACTAAGTCCAAACTATTCATAACGTAGTAGCGAGCGCGATAACTTTCTTCAAAATGCATATTTCTAAACCAAACTTTCATCAAATGTACATCACATTGTGTTCTATCGATTGAGCAATACCAATTTCCTGTCAGATTCTTGGTTTGGGCTCCAGATTCGAGCTTAAGCAGGTACAGATAGCCGATTTTGACCAAAATCGCGGAAAAAGACTAAGTCCAAACTATTCATAACGTTGTAGCGAGCGCAATAACTTTCTTCAAAATGCATATTTCTAAACCAAACTTTCATCAAATGTACATCACATTGTGTTCTATCGATTGAGCAATACCAATTTCCTGTCAGATTCTTGGTTTGGGCTCCAGATTGGAGCTTAAGCAGGTACAGATAGCCGATTTTGACCAAAATCGCGGAAAAAGACTAAGTCCAAACTATTCATAACGTTGTAGCGAGCGCGATAACTTTCTTCAAAATGCATATTTCTAAACCAAACTTTCATCAAATGTACATCACATTGTGTTCTATCGATTGAGCAATACCAATTTCCTGTCAGATTCTTGATTTGGGCTCCAGATTCGAGCTTAAGCAGGTACAGATAGCCGATTTTGACCAAAATCGCGGAAAAAGACTAAGTCCAAACTATTCATAACGTTGTAGCGAGCGCGATAACTTTCTTCAAAATGCATATTTCTAAACCAAACTTTCATCAAATGTACATCACATTGTGTTCTATCGATTGAGCAATACCAATTTCCTGTCAGATTCTTGGTTTGGGCTCCAGATTCGAGCTTAAGCAGGTACAGATAGCCGATTTTGACCAAAATCGCGGAAAAAGACTAAGTCCAAACTATTCATAACGTTGTAGCGAGCGCGATAACTTTCTTCAAAATGCATATTTCTAAACCAAACTTTCATCAAATGTACATCACATTGTGTTCTATCGATTGAGCAATACCAATTTCCTGTCAGATTCTTGGTTTGGGCTCCAGATTCGAGCTTAAGCAGGTACAGATAGCCGATTTTGACCAAAATCGCGGAAAAAGACTAAGTCCAAACTATTCATAACGTTGTAGCGAGCGCGATAACTTTCTTCAAAATGCATATTTCTAAACCAAACTTTCATCAAATGTACATCACATTGTGTTCTATCGATTGAGCAATACCAATTTCCTGTCAGATTCTTGGTTTGGGCTCCAGATTCGAGCTTAAGCAGGTACAGATAGCCGATTTTGACCAAAATCGCGGAAAAAGACTAAGTCCAAACTATTCATAACGTTGTAGCGAGCGCGATAACTTTCTTCAAAATGCATATTTCTAAACCAAACTTTCATCAAATGTACATCACATTGTGTTCTATCGATTGAGCAATACCAATTTCCTGTCAGATTCTTGGTTTGGGCTCCAGATTCGAGCTTAAGCAGGTACAGATAGCCGATTTTGACCAAAATCGCGGAAAAAGACTAAGTCCAAACTATTCATAACGTTGTAGCGAGCGCGATAACTTTCTTCAAAATGCATATTTCTAAACCAAACTTTCATCAAATGTACATCACATTGTGTTCTCTCGATTGAGCAATACCAATTTCCTGTCAGATTCTTGGTTTGGGCTCCAGATTCGAGCTTAAGCAGGTACAGATAGCCGATTTTGACCAAAATCGCGGAAAAAGACTAAGTCCAAACTATTCATAACGTTGTAGCGAGCGCGATAACTTTCTTCAAAATGCATATTTCTAAACCAAACTTTCATCAAATGTACATCACATTGTGTTCTATCGATTGAGCAATACCAATTTTCTGTCAGATTCTTGGTTTGGGCTCCAGATTCGAGCTTAAGCAGGTACAGATAGCCGATTTTGACCAAAATCGCGGAAAAAGACTAAGTCCAAACTATTCATAACGTTGTAGCGAGCGCGATAACTTTCTTCAAAATGCATATTTCTAAACCAAACTTTCATCAAATGTACATCACATTGTGTTCTATCGATTGAGCAATACCAATTTCCTGTCAGATTCTTGGTTTGGGCTCCAGATTCGAGCTTAAGCAGGTACAGATAGCCGATTTTGACCAAAATCGCGGAAAAAGACTAAGTCCAAACTATTCATAACGTTGTAGCGAGCGCGATAACTTTCTTCAAAATGCATATTTCTAAACCAAACTTTCATCAAATGTACATCACATTGTGTTCTATCGATTGAGCAATACCAATTTCCTGTCAGATTCTTGGTTTGGGCTCCAGATTCGAGCTTAAGCAGGTACAGATAGCCGATTTTGACCAAAATCGCGGAAAAAGACTAAGTCCAAACTATTCATAACGTTGTAGCGAGCGCGATAACTTTCTTCAAAATGCATATTTCTAAACCAAACTTTCATCAAATGTACATCACATTGTGTTCTATCGATTGAGCAATACCAATTTCCTGTCAGATTCTTGGTTTGGGCTCCAGATTCGAGCTTAAGCAGGTACAGATAGCCGATTTTGACCAAAATCGCGGAAAAAGACTAAGTCCAAACTATTCATAACGTTGTAGCGAGCGCGATAACTTTCTTCAAAATGCATATTTCTAAACCAAACTTTCATCAAATGTACATCACATTGTGTTCTATCGATTGAGCAATACCAATTTCCTGTCAGATTCTTGGTTTGGGCTCCAGATTCGAGCTTAAGCAGGTACAGATAGCCGATTTTGACCAAAATCGCGGAAAAAGACTAAGTCCAAACTATTCATAACGTTGTAGCGAGCGCGATAACTTTCTTCAAAATGCATATTTCTAAACCAAACTTTCATCAAATGTACATCACATTGTGTTCTCTCGATTGAGCAATACCAATTTCCTGTCAGATTCTTGGTTTGGGCTCCAGATTCGAGCTTAAGCAGGTACAGATAGGCGATTTTGACCAAAATCGCGGAAAAAGACTAAGTCCAAACTATTCATAACGTTGTAGCGAGCGCGATAACTTTCTTCAAAATGCATATTTCTAAACCAAACTTTCCTCAAATGTACATCACATTGTGTTCTATCGATTGAGCAATACCAATTTTCTGTCAGATTCTTGGTTTGGGCTCCAGATTGGAGCTTAAGCAGGTACAGATAGCCGATTTTGACCAAAATCGCGGAAAAAGACTAAGTCCAAACTATTCATAACGTAGTAGCGAGCTCGATAACTTTCTTCAAAATGCATATTTCTAAACCAAACTTTCATCAAATGTACATCACATTGTGTTCTATCGATTGAGCAATACCAATTTCCTGTCAGATTCTTGATTTGGGCTCCAGATTCGAGCTTAAGCAGGTACAGATAGCCGATTTTGACCAAAATCGCGGAAAAAGACTAAGTCCAAACTATTCATAACGTTGAAGCGAGCGCGATAACTTTCTTCAAAATGCATATTTCTAAACCAAACTTTCATCAAATGTACATCACATTGTGTTCTATCGATTGAGCAATACCAATTTCCTGTCAGATTCTTGGTTTGGGCTCCAGATTCGAGCTTAAGCAGGTACAGATAGCCGATTTTGACCAAAATCGCGGAAAAAGACTAAGTCCAAACTATTCATAACGTTGTAGCGAGCGCGATAACTTTCTTCAAAATGCATATTTCTAAACCAAACTTTCATCAAATGTACATCACATTGTGTTCTATCGATTGAGCAATACCAATTTCCTGTCAGATTCTTGATTTGGGCTCCAGATTGGAGCTTAAGCAGGTACAGATAGCCGATTTTGACCAAAATCGCGGAAAAAGACTAAGTCCAAACTATTCATAACGTTGTAGCGAGCGCGATAACTTTCTTCAAAATGCATATTTCTAAACCAAACTTTCCTCAAATGTACATCACATTGTGTTCTATCGATTGAGCAATACCAATTTTCTGTCAGATTCTTGCTTTGGGCTCCAGATTGGAGCTTAAGCAGGTACAGATAGCCGATTTTGACCAAAATCGCGGAAAAAGACTAAGTCCAAACTATTCATAACGTTGTAGCGAGCGCGATAACTTTCTTCAAAATGCATATTTCTAAACCAAACTTTCATCAAATGTACATCACATTGTGTTCTATCGATTGAGCAATACCAATTTCCTGTCAGATTCTTGGTTTGGGCTCCAGATTCGAGCTTAAGCAGGTACAGATAGCCGATTTTGACCAAAATCGCGGAAAAAGACTAAGTCCAAACTATTCATAACGTTGTAGCGAGCGCGATAACTTTCTTCAAAATGCATATTTCTAAACCAAACTTTCATCAAATGTACATCACATTGTGTTCTATCGATTGAGCAATACCAATTTCCTGTCAGATTCTTGGTTTGGGCTCCAGATTGGAGCTTAAGCAGGTACAGATAGCCGATTTTGACCAAAATCGCGGAAAAAGACTAAGTCCAAACTATTCATAACGTTGTAGCGAGCGCGATAACTTTCTTCAAAATGCATATTTCTAAACCAAACTTTCATCAAATGTACATCACATTGTGTTCTATCGATTGAGCAATACCAATTTCCTGTCAGATTCTTGGTTTGGGCTCCAGATTCGAGCTTAAGCAGGTACAGATAGCCGATTTTGACCAAAATCGCGGAAAAAGACTAAGTCCAAACTATTCATAACGTTGTAGCGAGCGCGATAACTTTCTTCAAAATGCATATTTCTAAACCAAACTTTCATCAAATGTACATCACATTGTGTTCTCTCGATTGAGCAATACCAATTTCCTGTCAGATTCTTGGTTTGGGCTCCAGATTCGAGCTTAAGCAGGTACAGATAGCCGATTTTGACCAAAATCGCGGAAAAAGACTAAGTCCAAACTATTCATAACGTTGTAGCGAGCGCGATAACTTTCTTCAAAATGCATATTTCTAAACCAAACTTTCCTCAAATGTACATCACATTGTGTTCTATCGATTGAGCAATACCAATTTTCTGTCAGATTCTTGGTTTGGGCTCCAGATTGGAGCTTAAGCAGGTACAGATAGCCGATTTTGACCAAAATCGCGGAAAAAGACTAAGTCCAAACTATTCATAACGTAGTAGCGAGCGCGATAACTTTCTTCAAAATGCATATTTCTAAACCAAACTTTCATCAAATGTACATCACATTGTGTTCTATCGATTGAGCAATACCAATTTCCTGTCAGATTCTTGATTTGGGCTCCAGATTCGAGCTTAAGCAGGTACAGATAGCCGATTTTGACCAAAATCGCGGAAAAAGACTAAGTCCAAACTATTCATAACGTTGAAGCGAGCGCGATAACTTTCTTCAAAATGCATATTTCTAAACCAAACTTTCATCAAATGTACATCACATTGTGTTCTATCGATTGAGCAATACCAATTTCCTGTCAGATTCTTGGTTTGGGCTCCAGATTCGAGCTTAAGCAGGTACAGATAGCCGATTTTGACCAAAATCGCGGAAAAAGACTAAGTCCAAACTATTCATAACGTTGTAGCGAGCGCGATAACTTTCTTCAAAATGCATATTTCTAAACCAAACTTTCATCAAATGTACATCACATTGTGTTCTATCGATTGAGCAATACCAATTTCCTGTCAGATTCTTGATTTGGGCTCCAGATTGGAGCTTAAGCAGGTACAGATAGCCGATTTTGACCAAAATCGCGGAAAAAGACTAAGTCCAAACTATTCATAACGTTGTAGCGAGCGCGATAACTTTCTTCAAAATGCATATTTCTAAACCAAACTTTCCTCAAATGTACATCACATTGTGTTCTATCGATTGAGCAATACCAATTTTCTGTCAGATTCTTGCTTTGGGCTCCAGATTGGAGCTTAAGCAGGTACAGATAGCCGATTTTGACCAAAATCGCGGAAAAAGACTAAGTCCAAACTATTCATAACGTTGTAGCGAGCGCGATAACTTTCTTCAAAATGCATATTTCTAAACCAAACTTTCATCAAATGTACATCACATTGTGTTCTATCGATTGAGCAATACCAATTTCCTGTCAGATTCTTGGTTTGGGCTCCAGATTCGAGCTTAAGCAGGTACAGATAGCCGATTTTGACCAAAATCGCGGAAAAAGACTAAGTCCAAACTATTCATAACGTTGTAGCGAGCGCGATAACTTTCTTCAAAATGCATATTTCTAAACCAAACTTTCATCAAATGTACATCACATTGTGTTCTATCGATTGAGCAATACCAATTTCCTGTCAGATTCTTGATTTGGGCTCCAGATTGGAGCTTAAGCAGGTACAGATAGCCGATTTTGACCAAAATCGCGGAAAAAGACTAAGTCCAAACTATTCATAACGTTGTAGCGAGCGCGATAACTTTCTTCAAAATGCATATTTCTAAACCAAACTTTCATCAAATGTACATCACATTGTGTTCTATCGATTGAGCAATACCAATTTCCTGTCAGATTCTTGGTTTGGGCTCCAGATTCGAGCTTAAGCAGGTACAGATAGCCGATTTTGACCAAAATCGCGGAAAAAGACTAAGTCCAAACTATTCATAACGTTGTAGCGAGCGCGATAACTTTCTTCAAAATGCATATTTCTAAACCAAACTTTCCTCAAATGTACATCACATTGTGTTCTATCGATTGAGCAATACCAATTTTCTGTCAGATTCTTGGTTTGGGCTCCAGATTGGAGCTTAAGCAGGTACAGATAGCCGATTTTGACCAAAATCGCGGAAAAAGACTAAGTCCAAACTATTCATAACGTAGTAGCGAGCGCGATAACTTTCTTCAAAATGCATATTTCTAAACCAAACTTTCATCAAATGTACATCACATTGTGTTCTATCGATTGAGCAATACCAATTTCCTGTCAGATTCTTGATTTGGGCTCCAGATTCGAGCTTAAGCAGGTACAGATAGCCGATTTTGACCAAAATCGCGGAAAAAGACTAAGTCCAAACTATTCATAACGTTGTAGCGAGCGCAATAACTTTCTTCAAAATGCATATTTCTAAACCAAACTTTCATCAAATGTACATCACATTGTGTTCTATCGATTGAGCAATACCAATTTCCTGTCAGATTCTTGGTTTGGGCTCCAGATTGGAGCTTAAGCAGGTACAGATAGCCGATTTTGACCAAAATCGCGGAAAAAGACTAAGTCCAAACTATTCATAACGTTGTAGCGAGCGCGATAACTTTCTTCAAAATGCATATTTCTAAACCAAACTTTCATCAAATGTACATCACATTGTGTTCTATCGATTGAGCAATACCAATTTCCTGTCAGATTCTTGATTTGGGCTCCAGATTCGAGCTTAAGCAGGTACAGATAGCCGATTTTGACCAAAATCGCGGAAAAAGACTAAGTCCAAACTATTCATAACGTTGTAGCGAGCGCGATAACTTTCTTCAAAATGCATATTTCTAAACCAAACTTTCATCAAATGTACATCACATTGTGTTCTATCGATTGAGCAATACCAATTTCCTGTCAGATTCTTGGTTTGGGCTCCAGATTCGAGCTTAAGCAGGTACAGATAGCCGATTTTGACCAAAATCGCGGAAAAAGACTAAGTCCAAACTATTCATAACGTTGTAGCGAGCGCGATAACTTTCTTCAAAATGCATATTTCTAAACCAAACTTTCATCAAATGTACATCACATTGTGTTCTATCGATTGAGCAATACCAATTTCCTGTCAGATTCTTGGTTTGGGCTCCAGATTCGAGCTTAAGCAGGTACAGATAGCCGATTTTGACCAAAATCGCGGAAAAAGACTAAGTCCAAACTATTCATAACGTTGTAGCGAGCGCGATAACTTTCTTCAAAATGCATATTTCTAAACCAAACTTTCATCAAATGTACATCACATTGTGTTCTATCGATTGAGCAATACCAATTTCCTGTCAGATTCTTGGTTTGGGCTCCAGATTCGAGCTTAAGCAGGTACAGATAGCCGATTTTGACCAAAATCGCGGAAAAAGACTAAGTCCAAACTATTCATAACGTTGTAGCGAGCGCGATAACTTTCTTCAAAATGCATATTTCTAAACCAAACTTTCATCAAATGTACATCACATTGTGTTCTATCGATTGAGCAATACCAATTTCCTGTCAGATTCTTGGTTTGGGCTCCAGATTCGAGCTTAAGCAGGTACAGATAGCCGATTTTGACCAAAATCGCGGAAAAAGACTAAGTCCAAACTATTCATAACGTTGTAGCGAGCGCGATAACTTTCTTCAAAATGCATATTTCTAAACCAAACTTTCATCAAATGTACATCACATTGTGTTCTCTCGATTGAGCAATACCAATTTCCTGTCAGATTCTTGGTTTGGGCTCCAGATTCGAGCTTAAGCAGGTACAGATAGCCGATTTTGACCAAAATCGCGGAAAAAGACTAAGTCCAAACTATTCATAACGTTGTAGCGAGCGCGATAACTTTCTTCAAAATGCATATTTCTAAACCAAACTTTCATCAAATGTACATCACATTGTGTTCTATCGATTGAGCAATACCAATTTCCTGTCAGATTCTTGGTTTGGGCTCCAGATTCGAGCTTAAGCAGGTACAGATAGCCGATTTTGACCAAAATCGCGGAAAAAGACTAAGTCCAAACTATTCATAACGTTGTAGCGAGCGCGATAACTTTCTTCAAAATGCATATTTCTAAACCAAACTTTCATCAAATGTACATCACATTGTGTTCTATCGATTGAGCAATACCAATTTCCTGTCAGATTCTTGGTTTGGGCTCCAGATTCGAGCTTAAGCAGGTACAGATAGCCGATTTTGACCAAAATCGCGGAAAAAGACTAAGTCCAAACTATTCATAACGTTGTAGCGAGCGCGATAACTTTCTTCAAAATGCATATTTCTAAACCAAACTTTCATCAAATGTACATCACATTGTGTTCTATCGATTGAGCAATACCAATTTCCTGTCAGATTCTTGGTTTGGGCTCCAGATTCGAGCTTAAGCAGGTACAGATAGCCGATTTTGACCAAAATCGCGGAAAAAGACTAAGTCCAAACTATTCATAACGTTGTAGCGAGCGCGATAACTTTCTTCAAAATGCATATTTCTAAACCAAACTTTCATCAAATGTACATCACATTGTGTTCTCTCGATTGAGCAATACCAATTTCCTGTCAGATTCTTGGTTTGGGCTCCAGATTCGAGCTTAAGCAGGTACAGATAGCCGATTTTGACCAAAATCGCGGAAAAAGACTAAGTCCAAACTATTCATAACGTTGTAGCGAGCGCGATAACTTTCTTCAAAATGCATATTTCTAAACCAAACTTTCATCAAATGTACATCACATTGTGTTCTATCGATTGAGCAATACCAATTTCCTGTCAGATTCTTGATTTGGGCTCCAGATTGGAGCTTAAGCAGGTACAGATAGCCGATTTTGACCAAAATCGCGGAAAAAGACTAAGTCCAAACTATTCATAACGTTGTAGCGAGCGCGATAACTTTCTTCAAAATGCATATTTCTAAACCAAACTTTCATCAAATGTACATCACATTGTGTTCTATCGATTGAGCAATACCAATTTCCTGTCAGATTCTTGGTTTGGGCTCCAGATTCGAGCTTAAGCAGGTACAGATAGCCGATTTTGACCAAAATCGCGGAAAAAGACTAAGTCCAAACTATTCATAACGTTGTAGCGAGCGCGATAACTTTCTTCAAAATGCATATTTCTAAACCAAACTTTCCTCAAATGTACATCACATTGTGTTCTATCGATTGAGCAATACCAATTTCCTGTCAGATTCTTGGTTTGGGCTCCAGATTGGAGCTTAAGCAGGTACAGATAGCCGATTTTGACCAAAATCGCGGAAAAAGACTAAGTCCAAACTATTCATAACGTAGTAGCGAGCGCGATAACTTTCTTCAAAATGCATATTTCTAAACCAAACTTTCATCAAATGTACATCACATTGTGTTCTATCGATTGAGCAATACCAATTTCCTGTCAGATTCTTGATTTGGGCTCCAGATTCGAGCTTAAGCAGGTACAGATAGCCGATTTTGACCAAAATCGCGGAAAAAGACTAAGTCCAAACTATTCATAACGTTGTAGCGAGCGCAATAACTTTCTTCAAAATGCATATTTCTAAACCAAACTTTCATCAAATGTACATCACATTGTGTTCTATCGATTGAGCAATACCAATTTCCTGTCAGATTCTTGGTTTGGGCTCCAGATTGGAGCTTAAGCAGGTACAGATAGCCGATTTTGACCAAAATCGCGGAAAAAGACTAAGTCCAAACTATTCATAACGTTGTAGCGAGCGCGATAACTTTCTTCAAAATGCATATTTCTAAACCAAACTTTCATCAAATGTACATCACATTGTGTTCTATCGATTGAGCAATACCAATTTCCTGTCAGATTCTTGATTTGGGCTCCAGATTCGAGCTTAAGCAGGTACAGATAGCCGATTTTGACCAAAATCGCGGAAAAAGACTAAGTCCAAACTATTCATAACGTTGTAGCGAGCGCGATAACTTTCTTCAAAATGCATATTTCTAAACCAAACTTTCATCAAATGTACATCACATTGTGTTCTATCGATTGAGCAATACCAATTTCCTGTCAGATTCTTGGTTTGGGCTCCAGATTCGAGCTTAAGCAGGTACAGATAGCCGATTTTGACCAAAATCGCGGAAAAAGACTAAGTCCAAACTATTCATAACGTTGTAGCGAGCGCGATAACTTTCTTCAAAATGCATATTTCTAAACCAAACTTTCATCAAATGTACATCACATTGTGTTCTATCGATTGAGCAATACCAATTTCCTGTCAGATTCTTGGTTTGGGCTCCAGATTCGAGCTTAAGCAGGTACAGATAGCCGATTTTGACCAAAATCGCGGAAAAAGACTAAGTCCAAACTATTCATAACGTTGTAGCGAGCGCGATAACTTTCTTCAAAATGCATATTTCTAAACCAAACTTTCATCAAATGTACATCACATTGTGTTCTATCGATTGAGCAATACCAATTTCCTGTCAGATTCTTGGTTTGGGCTCCAGATTCGAGCTTAAGCAGGTACAGATAGCCGATTTTGACCAAAATCGCGGAAAAAGACTAAGTCCAAACTATTCATAACGTTGTAGCGAGCGCGATAACTTTCTTCAAAATGCATATTTCTAAACCAAACTTTCATCAAATGTACATCACATTGTGTTCTATCGATTGAGCAATACCAATTTCCTGTCAGATTCTTGGTTTTCGGCTCCAGATTCGAGCTTAAGCAGGTACAGATAGCCGATTTTGACCAAAATCGCGGAAAAAGACTAAGTCCAAACTATTCATAACGTTGTAGCGAGCGCGATAACTTTCTTCAAAATGCATATTTCTAAACCAAACTTTCATCAAATGTACATCACATTGTGTTCTCTCGATTGAGCAATACCAATTTCCTGTCAGATTCTTGGTTTGGGCTCCAGATTCGAGCTTAAGCAGGTACAGATAGCCGATTTTGACCAAAATCGCGGAAAAAGACTAAGTCCAAACTATTCATAACGTTGTAGCGAGCGCGATAACTTTCTTCAAAATGCATATTTCTAAACCAAACTTTCATCAAATGTACATCACATTGTGTTCTATCGATTGAGCAATACCAATTTCCTGTCAGATTCTTGGTTTGGGCTCCAGATTCGAGCTTAAGCAGGTACAGATAGCCGATTTTGACCAAAATCGCGGAAAAAGACTAAGTCCAAACTATTCATAACGTTGTAGCGAGCGCGATAACTTTCTTCAAAATGCATATTTCTAAACCAAACTTTCATCAAATGTACATCACATTGTGTTCTATCGATTGAGCAATACCAATTTCCTGTCAGATTCTTGGTTTGGGCTCCAGATTCGAGCTTAAGCAGGTACAGATAGCCGATTTTGACCAAAATCGCGGAAAAAGACTAAGTCCAAACTATTCATAACGTTGTAGCGAGCGCGATAACTTTCTTCAAAATGCATATTTCTAAACCAAACTTTCATCAAATGTACATCACATTGTGTTCTATCGATTGAGCAATACCAATTTCCTGTCAGATTCTTGGTTTGGGCTCCAGATTCGAGCTTAAGCAGGTACAGATAGCCGATTTTGACCAAAATCGCGGAAAAAGACTAAGTCCAAACTATTCATAACGTTGTAGCGAGCGCGATAACTTTCTTCAAAATGCATATTTCTAAACCAAACTTTCATCAAATGTACATCACATTGTGTTCTCTCGATTGAGCAATACCAATTTCCTGTCAGATTCTTGGTTTGGGCTCCAGATTCGAGCTTAAGCAGGTACAGATAGCCGATTTTGACCAAAATCGCGGAAAAAGACTAAGTCCAAACTATTCATAACGTTGTAGCGAGCGCGATAACTTTCTTCAAAATGCATATTTCTAAACCAAACTTTCCTCAAATGTACATCACATTGTGTTCTATCGATTGAGCAATACCAATTTTCTGTCAGATTCTTGGTTTGGGCTCCAGATTGGAGCTTAAGCAGGTACAGATAGCCGATTTTGACCAAAATCGCGGAAAAAGACTAAGTCCAAACTATTCATAACGTAGTAGCGAGCGCGATAACTTTCTTCAAAATGCATATTTCTAAACCAAACTTTCATCAAATGTACATCACATTGTGTTCTATCGATTGAGCAATACCAATTTCCTGTCAGATTCTTGGTTTGGGCTCCAGATTCGAGCTTAAGCAGGTACAGATAGCCGATTTTGACCAAAATCGCGGAAAAAGACTAAGTCCAAACTATTCATAACGTTGAAGCGAGCGCGATAACTTTCTTCAAAATGCATATTTCTAAACCAAACTTTCATCAAATGTACATCACATTGTGTTCTATCGATTGAGCAATACCAATTTCCTGTCAGATTCTTGGTTTGGGCTCCAGATTCGAGCTTAAGCAGGTACAGATAGCCGATTTTGACCAAAATCGCGGAAAAAGACTAAGTCCAAACTATTCATAACGTTGTAGCGAGCGCGATAACTTTCTTCAAAATGCATATTTCTAAACCAAACTTTCATCAAATGTACATCACATTGTGTTCTATCGATTGAGCAATACCAATTTCCTGTCAGATTCTTGATTTGGGCTCCAGATTGGAGCTTAAGCAGGTACAGATAGCCGATTTTGACCAAAATCGCGGAAAAAGACTAAGTCCAAACTATTCATAACGTTGTAGCGAGCGCGATAACTTTCTTCAAAATGCATATTTCTAAACCAAACTTTCATCAAATGTACATCACATTGTGTTCTATCGATTGAGCAATACCAATTTCCTGTCAGATTCTTGGTTTGGGCTCCAGATTCGAGCTTAAGCAGGTACAGATAGCCGATTTTGACCAAAATCGCGGAAAAAGACTAAGTCCAAACTATTCATAACGTTGTAGCGAGCGCGATAACTTTCTTCAAAATGCATATTTCTAAACCAAACTTTCATCAAATGTACATCACATTGTGTTCTATCGATTGAGCAATACCAATTTCCTGTCAGATTCTTGGTTTGGGCTCCAGATTCGAGCTTAAGCAGGTACAGATAGCCGATTTTGACCAAAATCGCGGAAAAAGACTAAGTCCAAACTATTCATAACGTTGTAGCGAGCGCGATAACTTTCTTCAAAATGCATATTTCTAAACCAAACTTTCATCAAATGTACATCACATTGTGTTCTATCGATTGAGCAATACCAATTTTCTGTCAGATTCTTGGTTTGGGCTCCAGATTGGAGCTTAAGCAGGTACAGATAGCCGATTTTGACCAAAATCGCGGAAAAAGACTAAGTCCAAACTATTCATAACGTAGTAGCGAGCGCGATAACTTTCTTCAAAATGCATATTTCTAAACCAAACTTTCATCAAATGTACATCACATTGTGTTCTATCGATTGAGCAATACCAATTTCCTGTCAGATTCTTGATTTGGGCTCCAGATTCGAGCTTAAGCAGGTACAGATAGCCGATTTTGACCAAAATCGCGGAAAAAGACTAAGTCCAAACTATTCATAACGTTGTAGCGAGCGCGATAACTTTCTTCAAAATGCATATTTCTAAACCAAACTTTCATCAAATGTACATCACATTGTGTTCTATCGATTGAGCAATACCAATTTCCTGTCAGATTCTTGGTTTGGGCTCCAGATTGGAGCTTAAGCAGGTACAGATAGCCGATTTTGACCAAAATCGCGGAAAAAGACTAAGTCCTAACTATTCATAACGTTGTAGCGAGCGCGATAACTTTCTTCAAAATGCATATTTCTAAACCAAACTTTCATCAAATGTACATCACATTGTGTTCTATCGATTGAGCAATACCAATTTCCTGTCAGATTCTTGATTTGGGCTCCAGATTCGAGCTTAAGCAGGTACAGATAGCCGATTTTGACCAAAATCGCGGAAAAAGACTAAGTCCAAACTATTCATAACGTTGTAGCGAGCGCGATAACTTTCTTCAAAATGCATATTTCTAAACCAAACTTTCATCAAATGTACATCACATTGTGTTCTATCGATTGAGCAATACCAATTTCCTGTCAGATTCTTGGTTTGGGCTCCAGATTCGAGCTTAAGCAGGTACAGATAGCCGATTTTGACCAAAATCGCGGAAAAAGACTAAGTCCAAACTATTCATAACGTTGTAGCGAGCGCGATAACTTTCTTCAAAATGCATATTTCTAAACCAAACTTTCATCAAATGTACATCACATTGTGTTCTATCGATTGAGCAATACCAATTTCCTGTCAGATTCTTGGTTTGGGCTCCAGATTGGAGCTTAAGCAGGTACAGATAGCCGATTTTGACCAAAATCGCGGAAAAAGACTAAGTCCAAACTATTCATAACGTTGTAGCGAGCGCGATAACTTTCTTCAAAATGCATATTTCTAAACCAAACTTTCATCAAATGTACATCACATTGTGTTCTATCGATTGAGCAATACCAATTTCCTGTCAGATTCTTGGTTTGGGCTCTAAATTGGAGCTTAGGCAGGTACAGATAGCCGATTTTGACCAAAATCGCGGAAAAAGACTAAGTCCAAACTATTCATAACGTTGTAGCGAGCGCGATAACTTTCTTCAAAATGCATATTTCTAAACCAAACTTTCATCAAATGTACATCACATTGTGTTCTATCGATTGAGCAATACCAATTTCCTGTCAAATTCTTGGTTTGGGCTCCAGATTGGAGCTTAAGCAGGTACAGATAGCCGATTTTGACCAAAATCGCGGAAAAAGACTAAGTCCAAACTATTCATAACGTTGTAGCGAGCGCGATAACTTTCTTCAAAATGCATATTTCTAAACCAAACTTTCATCAAATGTACATCACATTGTGTTCTATCGATTGAGCAATACCAATTTCCTGTCAGATTCTTGGTTTGGGCTCCAGATTCGAGCTTAAGCAGGTACAGATAGCCGATTTTGACCAAAATCGCGGAAAAAGACTAAGTCCAAACTATTCATAACGTTGTAGCGAGCGCGATAACTTTCTTCAAAATGCATATTTCTAAACCAAACTTTCATCAAATGTACATCACATTGTGTTCTATCGATTGAGCAATACCAATTTCCTGTCAGATTCTTGGTTTGGGCTCCAGATTCGAGCTTAAGCAGGTACAGATAGCCGATTTTGACCAAAATCGCGGAAAAAGACTAAGTCCAAACTATTCATAACGTTGTAGCGAGCGCGATAACTTTCTTCAAAATGCATATTTCTAAACCAAACTTTCATCAAATGTACATCACATTGTGTTCTCTCGATTGAGCAATACCAATTTCCTGTCAGATTCTTGGTTTGGGCTCCAGATTCGAGCTTAAGCAGGTACAGATAGCCGATTTTGACCAAAATCGCGGAAAAAGACTAAGTCCAAACTATTCATAACGTTGTAGCGAGCGCGATAACTTTCTTCAAAATGCATATTTCTAAACCAAACTTTCATCAAATGTACATCACATTGTGTTCTATCGATTGAGCAATACCAATTTCCTGTCAGATTCTTGGTTTGGGCTCCAGATTCGAGCTTAAGCAGGTACAGATAGCCGATTTTGACCAAAATCGCGGAAAAAGACTAAGTCCAAACTATTCATAACGTTGTAGCGAGCGCGATAACTTTCTTCAAAATGCATATTTCTAAACCAAACTTTCATCAAATGTACATCACATTGTGTTCTATCGATTGAGCAATACCAATTTCCTGTCAGATTCTTGGTTTGGGCTCCAGATTCGAGCTTAAGCAGGTACAGATAGCCGATTTTGACCAAAATCGCGGAAAAAGACTAAGTCCAAACTATTCATAACGTTGTAGCGAGCGCGATAACTTTCTTCAAAATGCATATTTCTAAACCAAACTTTCATCAAATGTACATCACATTGTGTTCTATCGATTGAGCAATACCAATTTCCTGTCAGATTCTTGGTTTGGGCTCCAGATTCGAGCTTAAGCAGGTACAGATAGCCGATTTTGACCAAAATCGCGGAAAAAGACTAAGTCCAAACTATTCATAACGTTGTAGCGAGCGCGATAACTTTCTTCAAAATGCATATTTCTAAACCAAACTTTCATCAAATGTACATCACATTGTGTTCTCTCGATTGAGCAATACCAATTTCCTGTCAGATTCTTGGTTTGGGCTCCAGATTGGAGCTTAAGCAGGTACAGATAGCCGATTTTGACCAAAATCGCGGAAAAAGACTAAGTCCAAACTATTCATAACGTTGTAGCGAGCGCGATAACTTTCTTCAAAATGCATATTTCTAAACCAAACTTTCATCAAATGTACATCACATTGTGTTCTATCGATTGAGCAATACCAATTTCCTGTCAGATTCTTGGTTTGGGCTCCAGATTCGAGCTTAAGCAGGTACAGATAGCCGATTTTGACCAAAATCGCGGAAAAAGACTAAGTCCAAACTATTCATAACGTTGTAGCGAGCGCGATAACTTTCTTCAAAATGCATATTTCTAAACCAAACTTTCATCAAATGTACATCACATTGTGTTCTATCGATTGAGCAATACCAATTTCCTGTCAGATTCTTGGTTTGGGCTCCAGATTCGAGCTTAAGCAGGTACAGATAGCCGATTTTGACCAAAATCGCGGAAAAAGACTAAGTCCAAACTATTCATAACGTTGTAGCGAGCGCGATAACTTTCTTCAAAATGCATATTTCTAAACCAAACTTTCATCAAATGTACATCACATTGTGTTCTCTCGATTGAGCAATACCAATTTCCTGTCAGATTCTTGGTTTGGGCTCCAGATTCGAGCTTAAGCAGGTACAGATAGCCGATTTTGACCAAAATCGCGGAAAAAGACTAAGTCCAAACTATTCATAACGTTGTAGCGAGCGCGATAACTTTCTTCAAAATGCATATTTCTAAACCAAACTTTCATCAAATGTACATCACATTGTGTTCTATCGATTGAGCAATACCAATTTCCTGTCAGATTCTTGGTTTGGGCTCCAGATTCGAGCTTAAGCAGGTACAGATAGCCGATTTTGACCAAAATCGCGGAAAAAGACTAAGTCCAAACTATTCATAACGTTGTAGCGAGCGCGATAACTTTCTTCAAAATGCATATTTCTAAACCAAACTTTCCTCAAATGTACATCACATTGTGTTCTATCGATTGAGCAATACCAATTTCTGTCAGATTCTTGGTTTGGGCTCCAGATTGGAGCTTAAGCAGGTACAGATAGCCGATTTTGACCAAAATCGCGGAAAAAGACTAAGTCCAAACTATTCATAACGTAGTAGCGAGCGCGATAACTTTCTTCAAAATGCATATTTCTAAACCAAACTTTCATCAAATGTACATCACATTGTGTTCTATCGATTGAGCAATACCAATTTCCTGTCAGATTCTTGATTTGGGCTCCAGATTCGAGCTTAAGCAGGTACAGATAGCCGATTTTGACCAAAATCGCGGAAAAAGACTAAGTCCAAACTATTCATAACGTTGTAGCGAGCGCGATAACTTTCTTCAAAATGCATATTTCTAAACCAAACTTTCATCAAATGTACATCACATTGTGTTCTATCGATTGAGCAATACCAATTTCCTGTCAGATTCTTGGTTTGGGCTCCAGATTGGAGCTTAAGCAGGTACAGATAGCCGATTTTGACCAAAATCGCGGAAAAAGACTAAGTCCAAACTATTCATAACGTTGTAGCGAGCGCGATAACTTTCTTCAAAATGCATATTTCTAACCAAACTTTCATCAAATGTACATCACATTGTGTTCTATCGATTGAGCAATACCAATTTCCTGTCAGATTCTTGGTTTGGGCTCCAGATTCGAGCTTAAGCAGGTACAGATAGCCGATTTTGACCAAAATCGCGGAAAAAGACTAAGTCCAAACTATTCATAACGTTGTAGCGAGCGCGATAACTTTCTTCAAAATGCATATTTCTAAACCAAACTTTCATCAAATGTACATCACATTGTGTTCTATCGATTGAGCAATACCAATTTCCTGTCAGATTCTTGGTTTGGGCTCCAGATTCGAGCTTAAGCAGGTACAGATAGCCGATTTTGACCAAAATCGCGGAAAAAGACTAAGTCCAAACTATTCATAACGTTGTAGCGAGCGCGATAACTTTCTTCAAAATGCATATTTCTAAACCAAACTTTCATCAAATGTACATCACATTGTGTTCTCTCGATTGAGCAATACCAATTTCCTGTCAGATTCTTGGTTTGGGCTCCAGATTCGAGCTTAAGCAGGTACAGATAGCCGATTTTGACCAAAATCGCGGAAAAAGACTAAGTCCAAACTATTCATAACGTTGTAGCGAGCGCGATAACTTTCTTCAAAATGCATATTTCTAAACCAAACTTTCATCAAATGTACATCACATTGTGTTCTATCGATTGAGCAATACCAATTTCCTGTCAGATTCTTGGTTTGGGCTCCAGATTCGAGCTTAAGCAGGTACAGATAGCCGATTTTGACCAAATCGCGGAAAAAGACTAAGTCCAAACTATTCATAACGTTGTAGCGAGCGCGATAACTTTCTTCAAAATGCATATTTCTAAACCAAACTTTCATCAAATGTACATCACATTGTGTTCTATCGATTGAGCAATACCAATTTCCTGTCAGATTCTTGGTTTGGGCTCCAGATTGGAGCTTAAGCAGGTACAGATAGCCGATTTTGACCAAAATCGCGGAAAAAGACTAAGTCCAAACTATTCATAACGTTGTAGCGAGCGCGATAACTTTCTTCAAAATGCATATTTCTAAACCAAACTTTCATCAAATGTACATCACATTGTGTTCTATCGATTGAGCAATACCAATTTCCTGTCAGATTCTTGGTTTGGGCTCCAGATTCGAGCTTAAGCAGGTACAGATAGCCGATTTTGACCAAAATCGCGGAAAAAGACTAAGTCCAAACTATTCATAACGTTGTAGCGAGCGCGATAACTTTCTTCAAAATGCATATTTCTAAACCAAACTTTCATCAAATGTACATCACATTGTGTTCTCTCGATTGAGCAATACCAATTTCCTGTCAGATTCTTGGTTTGGGCTCCAGATTCGAGCTTAAGCAGGTACAGATAGCCGATTTTGACCAAAATCGCGGAAAAAGACTAAGTCCAAACTATTCATAACGTTGTAGCGAGCGCGATAACTTTCTTCAAAATGCATATTTCTAAACCAAACTTTCATCAAATGTACATCACATTGTGTTCTATCGATTGAGCAATACCAATTTCCTGTCAGATTCTTGGTTTGGGCTCCAGATTCGAGCTTAAGCAGGTACAGATAGCCGATTTTGACCAAAATCGCGGAAAAAGACTAAGTCCAAACTATTCATAACGTTGTAGCGAGCGCGATAACTTTCTTCAAAATGCATATTTCTAAACCAAACTTTCATCAAATGTACATCACATTGTGTTCTATCGATTGAGCAATACCAATTTCCTGTCAGATTCTTGGTTTGGGCTCCAGATTCGAGCTTAAGCAGGTACAGATAGCCGATTTTGACCAAAATCGCGGAAAAAGACTAAGTCCAAACTATTCATAACGTTGTAGCGAGCGCGATAACTTTCTTCAAAATGCATATTTCTAACCAAACTTTCATCAAATGTACATCACATTGTGTTCTATCGATTGAGCAATACCAATTTCCTGTCAGATTCTTGGTTTGGGCTCCAGATTCGAGCTTAAGCAGGTACAGATAGCCGATTTTGACCAAAATCGCGGAAAAAGACTAAGTCCAAACTATTCATAACGTTGTAGCGAGCGCGATAACTTTCTTCAAAATGCATATTCTAAACCAAACTTTCATCAAATGTACATCACATTGTGTTCTCTCGATTGAGCAATACCAATTTCCTGTCAGATTCTTGGTTTGGGCTCCAGATTCGAGCTTAAGCAGGTACAGATAGCCGATTTTGACCAAAATCGCGGAAAAAGACTAAGTCCAAACTATTCATAACGTTGTAGCGAGCGCGATAACTTTCTTCAAAATGCATTTTTCTAAACCAAACTTTCATCAAATGTACATCACATTGTGTTCTATCGATTGAGCAATACCAATTTCCTGTCAGATTCTTGGTTTGGGCTCCAGATTCGAGCTTAAGCAGGTACAGATAGCCGATTTTGACCAAAATCGCGGAAAAAGACTAAGTCCAAACTATTCATAACGTTGTAGCGAGCGCGATAACTTTCTTCAAAATGCATATTTCTAAACCAAACTTTCATCAAATGTACATCACATTGTGTTCTATCGATTGAGCAATACCAATTTCCTGTCAGATTCTTGGTTTGGGCTCCAGATTGGAGCTTAAGCAGGTACAGATAGCCGATTTTGACCAAAATCGCGGAAAAAGACTAAGTCCAAACTATTCATAACGTTGTAGCGAGCGCGATAACTTTCTTCAAAATGCATATTTCTAAACCAAACTTTCATCAAATGTACATCACATTGTGTTCTATCGATTGAGCAATACCAATTTCCTGTCAGATTCTTGGTTTGGGCTCCAGATTCGAGCTTAAGCAGGTACAGATAGCCGATTTTGACCAAAATCGCGGAAAAAGACTAAGTCCAAACTATTCATAACGTTGTAGCGAGCGCGATAACTTTCTTCAAAATGCATATTTCTAAACCAAACTTTCATCAAATGTACATCACATTGTGTTCTATCGATTGAGCAATACCAATTTCCTGTCAGATTCTTGGTTTGGGCTCCAGATTGGAGCTTAAGCAGGTACAGATAGCCGATTTTGACCAAAATCGCGGAAAAAGACTAAGTCCAAACTATTCATAACGTTGTAGCGAGCGCGATAACTTTCTTCAAAATGCATATTTCTAAACCAAACTTTCATCAAATGTACATC
This sequence comes from Phorcus lineatus, assembly GCA_921293015.1. Classification (NCBI taxonomy): domain Eukaryota; kingdom Metazoa; phylum Mollusca; class Gastropoda; order Trochida; family Trochidae; genus Phorcus; species Phorcus lineatus. Next base: position 66,939 of record CAKLCT010000001.1, on the reverse strand, counting down.
ACATTGTGTTCTATCGATTGAGCAATACCAATTTCCTGTCAGATTCTTGGTTTGGGCTCCAGATTCGAGCTTAAGCAGGTACAGATAGCCGATTTTGACCAAAATCGCGGAAAAAGACTAAGTCCAAACTATTCATAACGTTGTAGCGAGCGCGATAACTTTCTTCAAAATGCATATTTCTAAACCAAACTTTCATCAAATGTACATCACATTGTGTTCTATCGATTGAGCAATACCAATTTCCTGTCAGATTCCTGGTTTGGGCTCCAGATTGGAGCTTAAGCAGGTACAGATAGCCGATTTTGACCAAGATCGCGGAAAAAGACTAAGTCCAAACTATTCATAACGTTGTAGCGAGCGCGATAACTTTCTTCAAAATGCATATTTCTAAACCAAACTTTCATCAAATGTACATCACATTGTGTTCTATCGATTGAGCAATACCAATTTCCTGTCAGATTCTTGGTTTGGGCTCCAGATTCGAGCTTAAGCAGGTACAGATAGCCGATTTTGACCAAAATCGCGGAAAAAGACTAAGTCCAAACTATTCATAACGTTGTAGCGAGCGCGATAACTTTCTTCAAAATGCATATTTCTAAACCAAACTTTCATCAAATGTACATCACATTGTGTTCTATCGATTGAGCAATACCAATTTCCTGTCAGATTCTTGGTTTGGGCTCCAGATTCGAGCTTAAGCAGGTACAGATAGCCGATTTTGACCAAAATCGCGGAAAAAGACTAAGTCCAAACTATTCATAACGTTGTAGCGAGCGCGATAACTTTCTTCAAAATGCATATTTCTAACCAAACTTTCATCAAATGTACATCACATTGTGTTCTATCGATTGAGCAATACCAATTTCCTGTCAAATTCTTGGTTTGGGCTCCAGATTCGAGCTTAAGCAGGTACAGATAGCCGATTTTGACCAAAATCGCGGAAAAAGACTAAGTCCAAACTATTCATAACGTTGTAGCGAGCGCGATAACTTTCTTCAAAATGCATATTTCTAAACCAAACTTTCATCAAATGTACATCACATTGTGTTCTATCGATTGAGCAATACCAATTTCCTGTCAGATTCTTGGTTTGGGCTCCAGATTCGAGCTTAAGCAGGTACAGATAGCCGATTTTGACCAAAATCGCGGAAAAAGACTAAGTCCAAACTATTCATAACGTTGTAGCGAGCGCGATAACTTTCTTCAAAATGCATATTTCTAAACCAAACTTTCATCAAATGTACATCACATTGTGTTCTATCGATTGAGCAATACCAATTTCCTGTCAGATTCTTGGTTTGGGCTCCAGATTCGAGCTTAAGCAGGTACAGATAGCCGATTTTGACCAAAATCGCGGAAAAAGACTAAGTCCAAACTATTCATAACGTTGTAGCGAGCGCGATAACTTTCTTCAAAATGCATATTTCTAAACCAAACTTTCATCAAATGTACATCACATTGTGTTCTATCGATTGAGCAATACCAATTTCCTGTCAGATTCTTGGTTTGGGCTCCAGATTCGAGCTTAAGCAGGTACAGATAGCCGATTTTGACCAAAATCGCGGAAAAAGACTAAGTCCAAACTATTCATAACGTTGTAGCGAGCGCGATAACTTTCTTCAAAATGCATATTCCTAAACCAAACTTTCATCAAATGTACATCACATTGTGTTCTATCGATTGAGCAATACCAATTTCCTGTCAGATTCTTGGTTTGGGCTCCAGATTCGAGCTTAAGCAGGTACAGATAGCCGATTTTGACCAAAATCGCGGAAAAAGACTAAGTCCAAACTATTCATAACGTTGTAGCGAGCGCGATAACTTTCTTCAAAATGCATATTTCTAAACCAAACTTTCATCAAATGTACATCACATTGTGTTCTATCGATTGAGCAATACCAATTTCCTGTCAGATTCTTGGTTTGGGCTCCAGATTCGAGCTTAAGCAGGTACAGATAGCCGATTTTGACCAAAATCGCGGAAAAAGACTAAGTCCAAACTATTCATAACGTTGTAGCGAGCGCGATAACTTTCTTCAAAATGCATATTTCTAAACCAAACTTTCATCAAATGTACATCACATTGTGTTCTATCGATTGAGCAATACCAATTTCCTGTCAGATTCTTGGTTTGGGCTCCAGATTCGAGCTTAAGCAGGTACAGATAGCCGATTTTGACCAAAATCGCGGAAAAAGACTAAGTCCAAACTATTCATAACGTTGTAGCGAGCGCGATAACTTTCTTCAAAATGCATATTTCTAAACCAAACTTTCATCAAATGTACATCACATTGTGTTCTATCGATTGAGCAATACCAATTTCCTGTCAGATTCTTGGTTTGGGCTCCAGATTCGAGCTTAAGCAGGTACAGATAGCCGATTTTGACCAAAATCGCGGAAAAAGACTAAGTCCAAACTATTCATAACGTTGTAGCGAGCGCGATAACTTTCTTCAAAATGCATATTTCTAAACCAAACTTTCATCAAATGTACATCACATTGTGTTCTATCGATTGAGCAATACCAATTTCCTGTCAGATTCTTGGTTTGGGCTCCAGATTCGAGCTTAAGCAGGTACAGATAGCCGATTTTGACCAAAATCGCGGAAAAAGACTAAGTCCAAACTATTCATAACGTTGTAGCGAGCGCGATAACTTTCTTCAAAATGCATATTTCTAAACCAAACTTTCATCAAATGTACATCACATTGTGTTCTATCGATTGAGCAATACCAATTTCCTGTCAGATTCTTGGTTTGGGCTCCAGATTCGAGCTTAAGCAGGTACAGATAGCCGATTTTGACCAAAATCGCGGAAAAAGACTAAGTCCAAACTATTCATAACGTTGTAGCGAGCGCGATAACTTTCTTCAAAATGCATATTTCTAAACCAAACTTTCATCAAATGTACATCACATTGTGTTCTATCGATTGAGCAATACCAATTTCCTGTCAGATTCTTGGTTTGGGCTCCAGATTCGAGCTTAAGCAGGTACAGATAGCCGATTTTGACCAAAATCGCGGAAAAAGACTAAGTCCAAACTATTCATAACGTTGTAGCGAGCGCGATAACTTTCTTCAAAATGCATATTTCTAAACCAAACTTTCATCAAATGTACATCACATTGTGTTCTATCGATTGAGCAATACCAATTTCCTGTCAGATTCTTGGTTTGGGCTCCAGATTCGAGCTTAAGCAGGTACAGATAGCCGATTTTGACCAAAATCGCGGAAAAAGACTAAGTCCAAACTATTCATAACGTTGTAGCGAGCGCGATAACTTTCTTCAAAATGCATATTTCTAAACCAAACTTTCATCAAATGTACATCACATTGTGTTCTATCGATTGAGCAATACCAATTTCCTGTCAGATTCTTGGTTTGGGCTCCAGATTCGAGCTTAAGCAGGTACAGATAGCCGATTTTGACCAAAATCGCGGAAAAAGACTAAGTCCAAACTATTCATAACGTTGTAGCGAGCGCGATAACTTTCTTCAAAATGCATATTTCTAACCAAACTTCATCAAATGTACATCACATTGTGTTCTATCGATTGAGCAATACCAATTTCCTGTCAGATTCTTGGTTTGGGCTCCAGATTCGAGCTTAAGCAGGTACAGATAGCCGATTTTGACCAAAATCGCGGAAAAAGACTAAGTCCAAACTATTCATAACGTTGTAGCGAGCGCGATAACTTTCTTCAAAATGCATATTTCTAAACCAAACTTTCATCAAATGTACATCACATTGTGTTCTATCGATTGAGCAATACCAATTTCCTGTCAGATTCTTGGTTTGGGCTCCAGATTCGAGCTTAAGCAGGTACAGATAGCCGATTTTGACCAAAATCGCGGAAAAAGACTAAGTCCAAACTATTCATAACGTTGTAGCGAGCGCGATAACTTTCTTCAAAATGCATATTTCTAAACCAAACTTTCATCAAATGTACATCACATTGTGTTCTATCGATTGAGCAATACCAATTTCCTGTCAGATTCTTGGTTTGGGCTCCAGATTCGAGCTTAAGCAGGTACAGATAGCCGATTTTGACCAAAATCGCGGAAAAAGACTAAGTCCAAACTATTCATAACGTTGTAGCGAGCGCGATAACTTTCTTCAAAATGCATATTTCTAAACCAAACTTTCATCAAATGTACATCACATTGTGTTCTATCGATTGAGCAATACCAATTTCCTGTCAGATTCTTGATTTGGGCTCCAGATTCGAGCTTAAGCAGGTACAGATAGCCGATTTTGACCAAAATCGCGGAAAAAGACTAAGTCCAAACTATTCATAACGTTGTAGCGAGCGCGATAACTTTCTTCAAAATGCATATTTCTAAACCAAACTTTCATCAAATGTACATCACATTGTGTTCTATCGATTGAGCAATACCAATTTCCTGTCAGATTCTTGGTTTGGGCTCCAGATTCGAGCTTAAGCAGGTACAGATAGCCGATTTTGACCAAAATCGCGGAAAAAGACTAAGTCCAAACTATTCATAACGTTGTAGCGAGCGCGATAACTTTCTTCAAAATGCATATTTCTAAACCAAACTTTCATCAAATGTACATCACATTGTGTTCTATCGATTGAGCAATACCAATTCCCTGTCAGATTCTTGGTTTGGGCTCCAGATTCGAGCTTAAGCAGGTACAGATAGCCGATTTTGACCAAAATCGCGGAAAAAGACTAAGTCCAAACTATTCATAACGTTGTAGCGAGCGCGATAACTTTCTTCAAATGCATATTTCTAAACCAAACTTTCATCAAATGTACATCACATTGTGTTCTATCGATTGAGCAATACCAATTTCCTGTCAGATTCTTGGTTTTTTGGGCTCCAGATTCGAGCTTAAGCAGGTACAGATAGCCGATTTTGACCAAAATCGCGGAAAAAGACTAAGTCCAAACTATTCATAACGTTGTAGCGAGCGCGATAACTTTCTTCAAAATGCATATTTCTAAACCAAACTTTCATCAAATGTACATCACATTGTGTTCTATCGATTGAGCAATACCAATTTCCTGTCAGATTCTTGGTTTGGGCTCCAGATTGGAGCTTAAGCAGGTACAGATAGCCGATTTTGACCAAAATCGCGGAAAAAGACTAAGTCCAAACTATTCATAACGTTGTAGCGAGCGCGATAACTTTCTTCAAAATGCATATTTCTAAACCAAACTTTCATCAAATGTACATCACATTGTGTTCTATCGATTGAGCAATACCAATTTCCTGTCAGATTCTTGGTTTGGGCTCCAGATTCGAGCTTAAGCAGGTACAGATAGCCGATTTTGACCAAAATCGCGGAAAAAGACTAAGTCCAAACTATTCATAACGTTGTAGCGAGCGCGATAACTTTCTTCAAAATGCATATTTCTAAACCAAACTTTCATCAAATGTACATCACATTGTGTTCTCTCGATTGAGCAATACCAATTTCCTGTCAGATTCTTGGTTTGGGCTCCAGATTCGAGCTTAAGCAGGTACAGATAGCCGATTTTGACCAAAATCGCGGAAAAAGACTAAGTCCAAACTATTCATAACGTTGTAGCGAGCGCGATAACTTTCTTCAAAATGCATATTTCTAAACCAAACTTTCCTCAAATGTACATCACATTGTGTTCTATCGATTGAGCAATACCAATTTTCTGTCAGATTCTTGGTTTAGGCTCCAGATTGGAGCTTAAGCAGGTACAGATAGCCGATTTTGACCAAAATCGCGGAAAAAGACTAAGTCCAAACTATTCATAACGTAGTAGCGAGCGCGATAACTTTCTTCAAAATGCATATTTCTAAACCAAACTTTCATCAAATGTACATCACATTGTGTTCTATCGATTGAGCAATACCAATTTCCTGTCAGATTCTTGATTTGGGCTCCAGATTCGAGCTTAAGCAGGTACAGATAGCCGATTTTGACCAAAATCGCGGAAAAAGACTAAGTCCAAACTATTCATAACGTTGTAGCGAGCGCGATAACTTTCTTCAAAATGCATATTTCTAAACCAAACTTTCATCAAATGTACATCACATTGTGTTCTATCGATTGAGCAATACCAATTTCCTGTCAGATTCTTGGTTTGGGCTCCAGACTCGAGCTTAAGCAGGTACAGATAGCCGATTTTGACCAAAATCGCGGAAAAAGACTAAGTCCAAACTATTCATAACGTTGTAGCGAGCGCGATAACTTTCTTCAAAATGCATATTTCTAAACCAAACTTTCATCAAATGTACATCACATTGTGTTCTATCGATTGAGCAATACCAATTTCCTGTCAGATTCTTGATTTGGGCTCCAGATTCGAGCTTAAGCAGGTACAGATAGCCGATTTTGACCAAAATCGCGGAAAAAGACTAAGTCCAAACTATTCATAACGTTGTAGCGAGCGCGATAACTTTCTTCAAAATGCATATTTCTAAACCAAACTTTCATCAAATGTACATCACATTGTGTTCTATCGATTGAGCAATACCAATTTCCTGTCAGATTCTTGGTTTGGGCTCCAGATTCGAGCTTAAGCAGGTACAGATAGCCGATTTTGACCAAAATCGCGGAAAAAGACTAAGTCCAAACTATTCATAACGTTGTAGCGAGCGCGATAACTTTCTTCAAAATGCATATTTCTAAACCAAACTTTCATCAAATGTACATCACATTGTGTTCTATCGATTGATCAATACCAATTTCCTGTCAGATTCTTGATTTGGGCTCCAGATTCGAGCTTAAGCAGGTACAGATAGCCGATTTTGACCAAAATCGCGGAAAAAGACTAAGTCCAAACTATTCATAACGTTGTAGCGAGCGCGATAACTTTCTTCAAAATGCATATTTCTAAACCAAACTTTCATCAAATGTACATCACATTGTGTTCTATCGATTGAGCAATACCAATTTCCTGTCAGATTCTTGGTTTGGGCTCCAGATTCGAGCTTAAGCAGGTACAGATAGCCGATTTTGACCAAAATCGCGGAAAAAGACTAAGTCCAAACTATTCATAACGTTGTAGCGAGCGCGATAACTTTCTTCAAAATGCATATTTCTAAACCAAACTTTCATCAAATGTACATCACATTGTGTTCTATCGATTGAGCAATACCAATTTCCTGTCAGATTCTTGGTTTGGGCTCCAGATTCGAGCTTAAGCAGGTACAGATAGCCGATTTTGACCAAAATCGCGGAAAAAGACTAAGTCCAAACTATTCATAACGTTGTAGCGAGCGCGATAACTTTCTTCAAAATGCATATTTCTAAACCAAACTTTCATCAAATGTACATCACATTGTGTTCTATCGATTGAGCAATACCAATTTCCTGTCAGATTCTTGGTTTGGGCTCCAGATTCGAGCTTAAGCAGGTACAGATAGCCGATTTTGACCAAAATCGCGGAAAAAGACTAAGTCCAAACTATTCATAACGTTGTAGCGAGCGCGATAACTTTCTTCAAAATGCATATTTCTAAACCAAACTTTCATCAAATGTACATCACATTGTGTTCTATCGATTGAGCAATACCAATTTCCTGTCAGATTCTTGGTTTGGGCTCCAGATTCGAGCTTAAGCAGGTACAGATAGCCGATTTTGACCAAAATCGCGGAAAAAGACTAAGTCCAAACTATTCATAACGTTGTAGCGAGCGCGATAACTTTCTTCAAAATGCATATTTCTAAACCAAACTTTCATCAAATGTACATCACATTGTGTTCTCTCGATTGAGCAATACCAATTTCCTGTCAGATTCTTGGTTTGGGCTCCAGATTCGAGCTTAAGCAGGTACAGATAGCCGATTTTGACCAAAATCGCGGAAAAAGACTAAGTCCAAACTATTCATAACGTTGTAGCGAGCGCGATAACTTTCTTCAAAATGCATATTTCTAAACCAAACTTTCCTCAAATGTACATCACATTGTGTTCTATCGATTGAGCAATACCAATTTTCTGTCAGATTCTTGGTTTAGGCTCCAGATTGGAGCTTAAGCAGGTACAGATAGCCGATTTTGACCAAAATCGCGGAAAAAGACTAAGTCCAAACTATTCATAACGTAGTAGCGAGCGCGATAACTTTCTTCAAAATGCATATTTCTAAACCAAACTTTCATCAAATGTACATCACATTGTGTTCTATCGATTGAGCAATACCAATTTCCTGTCAGATTCTTGATTTGGGCTCCAGATTCGAGCTTAAGCAGGTACAGATAGCCGATTTTGACCAAAATCGCGGAAAAAGACTAAGTCCAAACTATTCATAACGTTGTAGCGAGCGCGATAACTTTCTTCAAAATGCATATTTCTAAACCAAACTTTCATCAAATGTACATCACATTGTGTTCTATCGATTGAGCAATACCAATTTCCTGTCAGATTCTTGGTTTGGGCTCCAGACTCGAGCTTAAGCAGGTACAGATAGCCGATTTTGACCAAAATCGCGGAAAAAGACTAAGTCCAAACTATTCATAACGTTGTAGCGAGCGCGATAACTTTCTTCAAAATGCATATTTCTAAACCAAACTTTCATCAAATGTACATCACATTGTGTTCTATCGATTGAGCAATACCAATTTCCTGTCAGATTCTTGATTTGGGCTCCAGATTCGAGCTTAAGCAGGTACAGATAGCCGATTTTGACCAAAATCGCGGAAAAAGACTAAGTCCAAACTATTCATAACGTTGTAGCGAGCGCGATAACTTTCTTCAAAATGCATATTTCTAAACCAAACTTTCATCAAATGTACATCACATTGTGTTCTATCGATTGAGCAATACCAATTTCCTGTCAGATTCTTGGTTTGGGCTCCAGATTCGAGCTTAAGCAGGTACAGATAGCCGATTTTGACCAAAATCGCGGAAAAAGACTAAGTCCAAACTATTCATAACGTTGTAGCGAGCGCGATAACTTTCTTCAAAATGCATATTTCTAAACCAAACTTTCATCAAATGTACATCACATTGTGTTCTATCGATTGAGCAATACCAATTTCCTGTCAGATTCTTGGTTTGGGCTCCAGATTCGAGCTTAAGCAGGTACAGATAGCCGATTTTGACCAAAATCGCGGAAAAAGACTAAGTCCAAACTATTCATAACGTTGTAGCGAGCGCGATAACTTTCTTCAAAATGCATATTTCTAAACCAAACTTTCATCAAATGTACATCACATTGTGTTCTATCGATTGAGCAATACCAATTTCCTGTCAGATTCTTGGTTTGGGCTCCAGATTCGAGCTTAAGCAGGTACAGATAGCCGATTTTGACCAAAATCGCGGAAAAAGACTAAGTCCAAACTATTCATAACGTTGTAGCGAGCGCGATAACTTTCTTCAAAATGCATATTTCTAAACCAAACTTTCATCAAATGTACATCACATTGTGTTCTATCGATTGAGCAATACCAATTTCCTGTCAGATTCTTGGTTTGGGCTCCAGATTGGAGCTTAAGCAGGTACAGATAGCCGATTTTGACCAAAATCGCGGAAAAAGACTAAGTCCAAACTATTCATAACGTTGTAGCGAGCGCGATAACTTTCTTCAAAATGCATATTTCTAAACCAAACTTTCATCAAATGTACATCACATTGTGTTCTCTCGATTGAGCAATACCAATTTCCTGTCAGATTCTTGGTTTGGGCTCCAGATTCGAGCTTAAGCAGGTACAGATAGCCGATTTTGACCAAAATCGCGGAAAAAGACTAAGTCCAAACTATTCATAACGTTGTAGCGAGCGCGATAACTTTCTTCAAAATGCATATTTCTAAACCAAACTTTCCTCAAATGTACATCACATTGTGTTCTATCGATTGAGCAATACCAATTTTCTGTCAGATTCTTGGTTTGGGCTCCAGATTGGAGCTTAAGCAGGTACAGATAGCCGATTTTGACCAAAATCGCGGAAAAAGACTAAGTCCAAACTATTCATAACGTTGTAGCGAGCGCGATAACTTTCTTCAAAATGCATATTTCTAAACCAAACTTTCATCAAATGTACATCACATTGTGTTCTATGGATTGAGCAATACCAATTTCCTGTCAGATTCTTGGTTTGGGCTCCAGATTCGAGCTTAAGCAGGTACAGATAGCCGATTTTGACCAAAATCGCGGAAAAAGACTAAGTCCAAACTATTCATAACGTTGTAGCGAGCGCGATAACTTTCTTCAAAATGCATATTTCTAAACCAAACTTTCATCAAATGTACATCACATTGTGTTCTATCGATTGAGCAATACCAATTTCCTGTCAGATTCTTGGTTTGGGCTCCAGATTCGAGCTTAAGCAGGTACAGATAGCCGATTTTGACCAAAATCGCGGAAAAAGACTAAGTCCAAACTATTCATAACGTTGTAGCGAGCGCGATAACTTTCTTCAAAATGCATATTTCTAAACCAAACTTTCATCAAATGTACATCACATTGTGTTCTATCGATTGAGCAATACCAATTTCCTGTCAGATTCTTGATTTGGGCTCCAGATTCGAGCTTAAGCAGGTACAGATAGCCGATTTTGACCAAAATCGCGGAAAAAGACTAAGTCCAAACTATTCATAACGTTGTAGCGAGCGCGATAACTTTCTTCAAAATGCATATTTCTAAACCAAACTTTCATCAAATGTACATCACATTGTGTTCTATCGATTGAGCAATACCAATTTCCTGTCAGATTCTTGGTTTGGGCTCCAGATTCGAGCTTAAGCAGGTACAGATAGCCGATTTTGACCAAAATCGCGGAAAAAGACTAAGTCCAAACTATTCATAACGTTGTAGCGAGCGCGATAACTTTCTTCAAAATGCATATTTCTAAACCAAACTTTCATCAAATGTACATCACATTGTGTTCTATCGATTGAGCAATACCAATTTCCTGTCAGATTCTTGGTTTGGGCTCCAGATTCGAGCTTAAGCAGGTACAGATAGCCGATTTTGACCAAAATCGCGGAAAAAGACTAAGTCCAAACTATTCATAACGTTGTAGCGAGCGCGATAACTTTCTTCAAAATGCATATTTCTAAACCAAACTTTCATCAAATGTACATCACATTGTGTTCTATCGATTGAGCAATACCAATTTCCTGTCAGATTCTTGATTTGGGCTCCAGATTCGAGCTTAAGCAGGTACAGATAGCCGATTTTGACCAAAATCGCGGAAAAAGACTAAGTCCAAACTATTCATAACGTTGTAGCGAGCGCGATAACTTTCTTCAAAATGCATATTTCTAAACCAAACTTTCATCAAATGTACATCACATTGTGTTCTATCGATTGAGCAATACCAATTTCCTGTCAGATTCTTGGTTTGGGCTCCAGATTCGAGCTTAAGCAGGTACAGATAGCCGATTTTGACCAAAATCGCGGAAAAAGACTAAGTCCAAACTATTCATAACGTTGTAGCGAGCGCGATAACTTTCTTCAAAATGCATATTTCTAAACCAAACTTTCATCAAATGTACATCACATTGTGTTCTATCGATTGAGCAATACCAATTTCCTGTCAGATTCTTGGTTTGGGCTCCAGATTGGAGCTTAAGCAGGTACAGATAGCCGATTTTGACCAAAATCGCGGAAAAAGACTAAGTCCAAACTATTCATAACGTTGTAGCGAGCGCGATAACTTTCTTCAAAATGCATATTTCTAAACCAAACTTTCATCAAATGTACATCACATTGTGTTCTATCGATTGAGCAATACCAATTTCCTGTCAGATTCTTGGTTTGGGCTCCAGATTCGAGCTTAAGCAGGTACAGATAGCCGATTTTGACCAAAATCGCGGAAAAAGACTAAGTCCAAACTATTCATAACGTTGTAGCGAGCGCGATAACTTTCTTCAAAATGCATATTTCTAAACCAAACTTTCATCAAATGTACATCACATTGTGTTCTATCGATTGAGCAATACCAATTTCCTGTCAAATTCTTGGTTTGGGCTCCAGATTGGAGCTTAAGCAGGTACAGATAGCCGATTTTGACCAAAATCGCGGAAAAAGACTAAGTCCAAACTATTCATAACGTTGTAGCGAGCGCGATAACTTTCTTCAAAATGCATATTTCTAAACCAAACTTTCATCAAATGTACATCACATTGTGTTCTATCGATTGAGCAATACCAATTTCCTGTCAGATTCTTGGTTTGGGCTCCAGATTCGAGCTTAAGCAGGTACAGATAGCCGATTTTGACCAAAATCGCGGAAAAAGACTAAGTCCAAACTATTCATAACGTTGTAGCGAGCGCGATAACTTTCTTCAAAATGCATATTTCTAAACCAAACTTTCATCAAATGTACATCACATTGTGTTCTATCGATTGAGCAATACCAATTTCCTGTCAGATTCTTGGTTTGGGCTCCAGATTCGAGCTTAAGCAGGTACAGATAGCCGATTTTGACCAAAATCGCGGAAAAAGACTAAGTCCAAACTATTCATAACGTTGTAGCGAGCGCGATAACTTTCTTCAAAATGCATATTTCTAAACCAAACTTTCATCAAATGTACATCACATTGTGTTCTATCGATTGAGCAATACCAATTTCCTGTCAGATTCTTGGTTTGGGCTCCAGATTGGAGCTTAAGCAGGTACAGATAGCCGATTTTGACCAAAATCGCGGAAAAAGACTAAGTCCAAACTATTCATAACGTTGTAGCGAGCGCGATAACTTTCTTCAAAATGCATATTTCTAAACCAAACTTTCATCAAATGTACATCACATTGTGTTCTATCGATTGAGCAATACCAATTTCCTGTCAGATTCTTGGTTTGGGCTCCAGATTCGAGCTTAAGCAGGTACAGATAGCCGATTTTGACCAAAATCGCGGAAAAAGACTAAGTCCAAACTATTCATAACGTTGTAGCGAGCGCGATAACTTTCTTCAAAATGCATATTTCTAAACCAAACTTTCATCAAATGTACATCACATTGTGTTCTATCGATTGAGCAATACCAATTTCCTGTCAAATTCTTGGTTTGGGCTCCAGATTGGAGCTTAAGCAGGTACAGATAGCCGATTTTGACCAAAATCGCGGAAAAAGACTAAGTCCAAACTATTCATAACGTTGTAGCGAGCGCGATAACTTTCTTCAAAATGCATATTTCTAAACCAAACTTTCATCAAATGTACATCACATTGTGTTCTATCGATTGAGCAATACCAATTTTCTGTCAGATTCTTGGTTTGGGCTCCAGATTGGAGCTTAAGCAGGTACAGATAGCCGATTTTGACCAAAATCGCGGAAAAAGACTAAGTCCAAACTATTCATAACGTAGTAGCGAGCGCGATAACTTTCTTCAAAATGCATATTTCTAAACCAAACTTTCATCAAATGTACATCACATTGTGTTCTATCGATTGAGCAATACCAATTTCCTGTCAGATTCTTGATTTGGGCTCCAGATTCGAGCTTAAGCAGGTACAGATAGCCGATTTTGACCAAAATCGCGGAAAAAGACTAAGTCCAAACTATTCATAACGTTGTAGCGAGCGCGATAACTTTCTTCAAAATGCATATTTCTAAACCAAACTTTCATCAAATGTACATCACATTGTGTTCTATCGATTGAGCAATACCAATTTCCTGTCAGATTCTTGGTTTGGGCTCCAGATTCGAGCTTAAGCAGGTACAGATAGCCGATTTTGACCAAAATCGCGGAAAAAGACTAAGTCCAAACTATTCATAACGTTGTAGCGGGCGCGATAACTTTCTTCAAAATGCATATTTCTAAACCAAACTTTCATCAAATGTACATCACATTGTGTTCTATCGATTGAGCAATACCAATTTCCTGTCAGATTCTTGGTTTGGGCTCCAGATTCGAGCTTAAGCAGGTACAGATAGCCGATTTTGACCAAAATCGCGGAAAAAGACTAAGTCCAAACTATTCATAACGTTGTAGCGAGCGCGATAACTTTCTTCAAAATGCATATTTCTAAACCAAACTTTCATCAAATGTACATCACATTGTGTTCTATCGATTGAGCAATACCAATTTCCTGTCAGATTCTTGGTTTGGGCTCCAGATTCGAGCTTAAGCAGGTACAGATAGCCGATTTTGACCAAAATCGCGGAAAAAGACTAAGTCCAAACTATTCATAACGTTGTAGCGAGCGCGATAACTTTCTTCAAAATGCATATTTCTAAACCAAACTTTCATCAAATGTACATCACATTGTGTTCTCTCGATTGAGCAATACCAATTTCCTGTCAGATTCTTGGTTTGGGCTCCAGATTCGAGCTTAAGCAGGTACAGATAGCCGATTTTGACCAAAATCGCGGAAAAAGACTAAGTCCAAACTATTCATAACGTTGTAGCGAGCGCGATAACTTTCTTCAAAATGCATATTTCTAAACCAAACTTTCATCAAATGTACATCACATTGTGTTCTATCGATTGAGCAATACCAATTTCCTGTCAGATTCTTGGTTTGGGCTCCAGATTCGAGCTTAAGCAGGTACAGATAGCCGATTTTGACCAAAATCGCGGAAAAAGACTAAGTCCAAACTATTCATAACGTTGTAGCGAGCGCGATAACTTTCTTCAAAATGCATATTTCTAAACCAAACTTTCATCAAATGTACATCACATTGTGTTCTATCGATTGAGCAATACCAATTTCCTGTCAGATTCTTGATTTGGGCTCCAGATTCGAGCTTAAGCAGGTACAGATAGCCGATTTTGACCAAAATCGCGGAAAAAGACTAAGTCCAAACTATTCATAACGTTGTAGCGAGCGCGATAACTTTCTTCAAAATGCATATTTCTAAACCAAACTTTCATCAAATGTACATCACATTGTGTTCTCTCGATTGAGCAATACCAATTTCCTGTCAGATTCTTGGTTTGGGCTCCAGATTCGAGCTTAAGCAGGTACAGATAGCCGATTTTGACCAAAATCGCGGAAAAAGACTAAGTCCAAACTATTCATAACGTTGTAGCGAGCGCGATAACTTTCTTCAAAATGCATATTTCTAAACCAAACTTTCATCAAATGTACATCACATTGTGTTCTATCGATTGAGCAATACCAATTTCCTGTCAGATTCTTGATTTGGGCTCCAGATTCGAGCTTAAGCAGGTACAGATAGCCGATTTTGACCAAAATCGCGGAAAAAGACTAAGTCCAAACTATTCATAACGTTGTAGCGAGCGCGATAACTTTCTTCAAAATGCATATTTCTAAACCAAACTTTCATCAAATGTACATCACATTGTGTTCTATCGATTGAGCAATACCAATTTCCTGTCAGATTCTTGGTTTGGGCTCCAGATTGGAGCTTAAGCAGGTACAGATAGCCGATTTTGACCAAAATCGCGGGAAAAGACTAAGTCCAAACTATTCATAACGTTGTAGCGAGCGCGATAACTTTCTTCAAAATGCATATTTCTAAACCAAACTTTCATCAAATGTACATCACATTGTGTTCTATCGATTGAGCAATACCAATTTCCTGTCAGATTCTTGGTTTGGGCTCCAGATTCGAGCTTAAGCAGGTACAGATAGCCGATTTTGACCAAAATCGCGGAAAAAGACTAAGTCCAAACTATTCATAACGTTGTAGCGAGCGCGATAACTTTCTTCAAAATGCATATTTCTAAACCAAACTTTCATCAAATGTACATCACATTGTGTTCTATCGATTGAGCAATACCAATTTCCTGTCAGATTCTTGGTTTGGGCTCCAGATTCGAGCTTAAGCAGGTACAGATAGCCGATTTTGACCAAAATCGCGGAAAAAGACTAAGTCCAAACTATTCATAACGTTGTAGCGAGCGCGATAACTTTCTTCAAAATGCATATTTCTAAACCAAACTTTCATCAAATGTACATCACATTGTGTTCTATCGATTGAGCAATACCAATTTCCTGTCAGATTCTTGGTTTGGGCTCCAGATTGGAGCTTAAGCAGGTACAGATAGCCGATTTTGACCAAAATCGCGGGAAAAGACTAAGTCCAAACTATTCATAACGTTGTAGCGAGCGCGATAACTTTCTTCAAAATGCATATTTCTAAACCAAACTTTCATCAAATGTACATCACATTGTGTTCTATCGATTGAGCAATACCAATTTCCTGTCAGATTCTTGGTTTGGGCTCCAGATTGGAGCTTAAGCAGGTACAGATAGCCGATTTTGACCAAAATCGCGGGAAAAGACTAAGTCCAAACTATTCATAACGTTGTAGCGAGCGCGATAACTTTCTTCAAAATGCATATTTCTAAACCAAACTTTCATCAAATGTACATCACATTGTGTTCTATCGATTGAGCAATACCAATTTCCTGTCAGATTCTTGGTTTGGGCTCCAGATTCGAGCTTAAGCAGGTACAGATAGCCGATTTTGACCAAAATCGCGGAAAAAGACTAAGTCCAAACTATTCATAACGTTGTAGCGAGCGCGATAACTTTCTTCAAAATGCATATTTCTAAACCAAACTTTCATCAAATGTACATCACATTGTGTTCTCTCGATTGAGCAATACCAATTTCCTGTCAGATTCTTGGTTTGGGCTCCAGATTCGAGCTTAAGCAGGTACAGATAGCCGATTTTGACCAAAATCGCGGAAAAAGACTAAGTCCAAACTATTCATAACGTTGTAGCGAGCGCGATAACTTTCTTCAAAATGCATATTTCTAAACCAAACTTTCATCAAATGTACATCACATTGTGTTCTATCGATTGAGCAATACCAATTTCCTGTCAGATTCTTGATTTGGGCTCCAGATTCGAGCTTAAGCAGGTACAGATAGCCGATTTTGACCAAAATCGCGGAAAAAGACTAAGTCCAAACTATTCATAACGTTGTAGCGAGCGCGATAACTTTCTTCAAAATGCATATTTCTAAACCAAACTTTCATCAAATGTACATCACATTGTGTTCTATCGATTGAGCAATACCAATTTCCTGTCAGATTCTTGGTTTGGGCTCCAGATTGGAGCTTAAGCAGGTACAGATAGCCGATTTTGACCAAAATCGCGGAAAAAGACTAAGTCCAAACTATTCATAACGTTGTAGCGAGCGCGATAACTTTCTTCAAAATGCATATTTCTAAACCAAACTTTCATCAAATGTACATCACATTGTGTTCTATCGATTGAGCAATACCAATTTCCTGTCAGATTCTTGGTTTGGGCTCCAGATTCGAGCTTAAGCAGGTACAGATAGCCGATTTTGACCAAAATCGCGGAAAAAGACTAAGTCCAAACTATTCATAACGTTGTAGCGAGCGCGATAACTTTCTTCAAAATGCATATTTCTAAACCAAACTTTCATCAAATGTACATCACATTGTGTTCTATCGATTGAGCAATACCAATTTCCTGTCAGATTCTTGGTTTGGGCTCCAGATTCGAGCTTAAGCAGGTACAGATAGCCGATTTTGACCAAAATCGCGGAAAAAGACTAAGTCCAAACTATTCATAACGTTGTAGCGAGCGCGATAACTTTCTTCAAAATGCATATTTCTAAACCAAACTTTCATCAAATGTACATCACATTGTGTTCTATCGATTGAGCAATACCAATTTCCTGTCAGATTCTTGGTTTGGGCTCCAGATTGGAGCTTAAGCAGGTACAGATAGCCGATTTTGACCAAAATCGCGGAAAAAGACTAAGTCCAAACTATTCATAACGTTGTAGCGAGCGCGATAACTTTCTTCAAAATGCATATTTCTAAACCAAACTTTCATCAAATGTACATCACATTGTGTTCTATCGATTGAGCAATACCAATTTCCTGTCAGATTCTTGGTTTGGGCTCCAGATTGGAGCTTAAGCAGGTACAGATAGCCGATTTTGACCAAAATCGCGGAAAAAGACTAAGTCCAAACTATTCATAACGTTGTAGCGAGCGCGATAACTTTCTTCAAAATGCATATTTCTAAACCAAACTTTCATCAAATGTACATCACATTGTGTTCTATCGATTGAGCAATACCAATTTCCTGTCAGATTCTTGGTTTGGGCTCCAGATTCGAGCTTAAGCAGGTACAGATAGCCGATTTTGACCAAAATCGCGGAAAAAGACTAAGTCCAAACTATTCATAACGTTGTAGCGAGCGCGATAACTTTCTTCAAAATGCATATTTCTAAACCAAACTTTCATCAAATGTACATCACATTGTGTTCTCTCGATTGAGCAATACCAATTTCCTGTCAGATTCTTGGTTTGGGCTCCAGATTCGAGCTTAAGCAGGTACAGATAGCCGATTTTGACCAAAATCGCGGAAAAAGACTAAGTCCAAACTATTCATAACGTTGTAGCGAGCGCGATAACTTTCTTCAAAATGCATATTTCTAAACCAAACTTTCATCAAATGTACATCACATTGTGTTCTATCGATTGAGCAATACCAATTTCCTGTCAGATTCTTGGTTTGGGCTCCAGATTCGAGCTTAAGCAGGTACAGATAGCCGATTTTGACCAAAATCGCGGAAAAAGACTAAGTCCAAACTATTCATAACGTTGTAGCGAGCGCGATAACTTTCTTCAAAATGCATATTTCTAAACCAAACTTTCATCAAATGTACATCACATTGTGTTCTCTCGATTGAGCAATACCAATTTCCTGTCAGATTCTTGGTTTGGGCTCCAGATTCGAGCTTAAGCAGGTACAGATAGCCGATTTTGACCAAAATCGCGGAAAAAGACTAAGTCCAAACTATTCATAACGTTGTAGCGAGCGCGATAACTTTCTTCAAAATGCATATTTCTAAACCAAACTTTCATCAAATGTACATCACATTGTGTTCTATCGATTGAGCAATACCAATTTCCTGTCAGATTCTTGGTTTGGGCTCCAGATTCGAGCTTAAGCAGGTACAGATAGCCGATTTTGACCAAAATCGCGGAAAAAGACTAAGTCCAAACTATTCATAACGTTGTAGCGAGCGCGATAACTTTCTTCAAAATGCATATTTCTAAACCAAACTTTCATCAAATGTACATCACATTGTGTTCTATCGATTGAGCAATACCAATTTCCTGTCAGATTCTTGGTTTGGGCTCCAGATTCGAGCTTAAGCAGGTACAGATAGCCGATTTTGACCAAAATCGCGGAAAAAGACTAAGTCCAAACTATTCATAACGTTGTAGCGAGCGCGATAACTTTCTTCAAAATGCATATTTCTAAACCAAACTTTCATCAAATGTACATCACATTGTGTTCTCTCGATTGAGCAATACCAATTTCCTGTCAGATTCTTGGTTTGGGCTCCAGATTGGAGCTTAAGCAGGTACAGATAGCCGATTTTGACCAAAATCGCGGAAAAAGACTAAGTCCAAACTATTCATAACGTAGTAGCGAGCGCGATAACTTTCTTCAAAATGCATATTTCTAAACCAAACTTTCATCAAATGTACATCACATTGTGTTCTATCGATTGAGCAATACCAATTTCCTGTCAGATTCTTGGTTTGGGCTCCAGATTCGAGCTTAAGCAGGTACAGATAGCCGATTTTGACCAAAATCGCGGAAAAAGACTAAGTCCAAACTATTCATAACGTTGTAGCGAGCGCGATAACTTTCTTCAAAATGCATATTTCTAAACCAAACTTTCATCAAATGTACATCACATTGTGTTCTCTCGATTGAGCAATACCAATTTCCTGTCAGATTCTTGGTTTGGGCTCCAGATTCGAGCTTAAGCAGGTACAGATAGCCGATTTTGACCAAAATCGCGGAAAAAGACTAAGTCCAAACTATTCATAACGTTGTAGCGAGCGCGATAACTTTCTTCAAAATGCATATTTCTAAACCAAACTTTCATCAAATGTACATCACATTGTGTTCTATCGATTGAGCAATACCAATTTCCTGTCAGATTCTTGGTTTGGGCTCCAGATTCGAGCTTAAGCAGGTACAGATAGCCGATTTTGACCAAAATCGCGGAAAAAGACTAAGTCCAAACTATTCATAACGTTGTAGCGAGCGCGATAACTTTCTTCAAAATGCATATTTCTAAACCAAACTTTCATCAAATGTACATCACATTGTGTTCTATCGATTGAGCAATACCAATTTCCTGTCAGATTCTTGGTTTGGGCTCCAGATTCGAGCTTAAGCAGGTACAGATAGCCGATTTTGACCAAAATCGCGGAAAAAGACTAAGTCCAAACTATTCATAACGTTGTAGCGAGCGCGATAACTTTCTTCAAAATGCATATTTCTAAACCAAACTTTCATCAAATGTACATCACATTGTGTTCTCTCGATTGAGCAATACCAATTTCCTGTCAGATTCTTGGTTTGGGCTCCAGATTCGAGCTTAAGCAGGTACAGATAGCCGATTTTGACCAAAATCGCGGAAAAAGACTAAGTCCAAACTATTCATAACGTAGTAGCGAGCGCGATAACTTTCTTCAAAATGCATATTTCTAAACCAAACTTTCATCAAATGTACATCACATTGTGTTCTATCGATTGAGCAATACCAATTTCCTGTCAGATTCTTGATTTGGGCTCCAGATTCGAGCTTAAGCAGGTACAGATAGCCGATTTTGACCAAAAACGCGGAAAAAGACTAAGTCCAAACTATTCATAACGTTGTAGCGAGCGCGATAACTTTCTTCAAAATGCATATTTCTAAACCAAACTTTCCTCAAATGTACATCACATTGTGTTCTATCGATTGAGCAATACCAATTTTCTGTCAGATTCTTGGTTTGGGCTCCAAATTGGAGCTTAAGCAGGTACAGATAGCCGATTTTGACCAAAATCGCGGAAAAAGACTAAGTCCAAACTATTCATAACGTAGTAGCGAGCGCGATAACTTTCTTCAAAATGCATATTTCTAAACCAAACTTTCATCAAATGTACATCACATTGTGTTCTATCGATTGAGCAATACCAATTTCCTGTCAGATTCTTGATTTGGGCTCCAGATTCGAGCTTAAGCAGGTACAGATAGCCGATTTTGACCAAAATCGCGGAAAAAGACTAAGTCCAAACTATTCATAACGTTGTAGCGAGCGCGATAACTTTCTTCAAAATGCATATTTCTAAACCAAACTTTCATCAAATGTACATCACATTGTGTTCTATCGATTGAGCAATACCAATTTCCTGTCAGATTCTTGGTTTGGGCTCCAGATTGGAGCTTAAGCAGGTACAGATAGCCGATTTTGACCAAAATCGCGGAAAAAGACTAAGTCCAAACTATTCATAACGTTGTAGCGAGCGCGATAACTTTCTTCAAAATGCATATTTCTAAACCAAACTTTCATCAAATGTACATCACATTGTGTTCTATCGATTGAGCAATACCAATTTCCTGTCAGATTCTTGGTTTGGGCTCCAGATTCGAGCTTAAGCAGGTACAGATAGCCGATTTTGACCAAAATCGCGGAAAAAGACTAAGTCCAAACTATTCATAACGTTGTAGCGAGCGCGATAACTTTCTTCAAAATGCATATTTCTAAACCAAACTTTCATCAAATGTACATCACATTGTGTTCTATCGATTGAGCAATACCAATTTCCTGTCAGATTCTTGGTTTGGGCTCCAGATTCGAGCTTAAGCAGGTACAGATAGCCGATTTTGACCAAAATCGCGGAAAAAGACTAAGTCCAAACTATTCATAACGTTGTAGCGAGCGCGATAACTTTCTTCAAAATGCATATTTCTAAACCAAACTTTCATCAAATGTACATCACATTGTGTTCTCTCGATTGAGCAATACCAATTTCCTGTCAGATTCTTGGTTTGGGCTCCAGATTCGAGCTTAAGCAGGTACAGATAGCCGATTTTGACCAAAATCGCGGAAAAAGACTAAGTCCAAACTATTCATAACGTTGTAGCGAGCGCGATAACTTTCTTCAAAATGCATATTTCTAAACCAAACTTTCATCAAATGTACATCACATTGTGTTCTATCGATTGAGCAATACCAATTTCCTGTCAGATTCTTGGTTTGGGCTCCAGATTCGAGCTTAAGCAGGTACAGATAGCCGATTTTGACCAAAATCGCGGAAAAAGACTAAGTCCAAACTATTCATAACGTTGTAGCGAGCGCGATAACTTTCTTCAAAATGCATATTTCTAAACCAAACTTTCATCAAATGTACATCACATTGTGTTCTATCGATTGAGCAATACCAATTTCCTGTCAAATTCTTGATTTGGGCTCCAGATTGGAGCTTAAGCAGGTACAGATAGCCGATTTTGACCAAAATCGCGGAAAAAGACTAAGTCCAAACTATTCATAACGTTGTAGCGAGCGCGATAACTTTCTTCAAAATGCATATTTCTAAACCAAACTTTCATCAAATGTACATCACATTGTGTTCTATCGATTGAGCAATACCAATTTCCTGTCAGATTCTTGGTTTGGGCTCCAGATTCGAGCTTAAGCAGGTACAGATAGCCGATTTTGACCAAAATCGCGGAAAAAGACTAAGTCCAAACTATTCATAACGTTGTAGCGGGCGCGATAACTTTCTTCAAAATGCATATTTCTAAACCAAACTTTCATCAAATGTACATCACATTGTGTTCTATCGATTGAGCAATACCAATTTCCTGTCAGATTCTTGGTTTGGGCTCCAGATTCGAGCTTAAGCAGGTACAGATAGCCGATTTTGACCAAAATCGCGGAAAAAGACTAAGTCCAAACTATTCATAACGTTGTAGCGAGCGCGATAACTTTCTTCAAAATGCATATTTCTAAACCAAACTTTCATCAAATGTACATCACATTGTGTTCTATCGATTGAGCAATACCAATTTCCTGTCAGATTCTTGGTTTGGGCTCCAGATTCGAGCTTAAGCAGGTACAGATAGCCGATTTTGACCAAAATCGCGGAAAAAGACTAAGTCCAAACTATTCATAACGTTGTAGCGAGCGCGATAACTTTCTTCAAAATGCATATTTCTAAACCAAACTTTCATCAAATGTACATCACATTGTGTTCTATCGATTGAGCAATACCAATTTCCTGTCAGATTCTTGGTTTGGGCTCCAGATTCGAGCTTAAGCAGGTACAGATAGCCGATTTTGACCAAAATCGCGGAAAAAGACTAAGTCCAAACTATTCATAACGTTGTAGCGAGCGCGATAACTTTCTTCAAAATGCATATTTCTAAACCAAACTTTCATCAAATGTACATCACATTGTGTTCTATCGATTGAGCAATACCAATTTCCTGTCAGATTCTTGGTTTGGGCTCCAGATTCGAGCTTAAGCAGGTACAGATAGCCGATTTTGACCAAAATCGCGGAAAAAGACTAAGTCCAAACTATTCATAACGTTGTAGCGAGCGCGATAACTTTCTTCAAAATGCATATTTCTAAACCAAACTTTCATCAAATGTACATCACATTGTGTTCTCTCGATTGAGCAATACCAATTTCCTGTCAGATTCTTGGTTTGGGCTCCAGATTCGAGCTTAAGCAGGTACAGATAGCCGATTTTGACCAAAATCGCGGAAAAAGACTAAGTCCAAACTATTCATAACGTTGTAGCGAGCGCGAAAACTTTCTTCAAAATGCATATTTCTAAACCAAACTTTCATCAAATGTACATCACATTGTGTTCTCTCGATTGAGCAATACCAATTTCCTGTCAGATTCTTGGTTTGGGCTCCAGATTCGAGCTTAAGCAGGTACAGATAGCCGATTTTGACCAAAATCGCGGAAAAAGACTAAGTCCAAACTATTCATAACGTTGTAGCGAGCGCGAAAACTTTCTTCAAAATGCATATTTCTAAACCAAACTTTCATCAAATGTACATCACATTGTGTTCTATCGATTGAGCAATACCAATTTCCTGTCAGATTCTTGATTTGGGCTCCAGATTCGAGCTTAAGCAGGTACAGATAGCCGATTTTGACCAAAATCGCGGAAAAAGACTAAGTCCAAACTATTCATAACGTTGTAGCGAGCGCGATAACTTTCTTCAAAATGCATATTTCTAAACCAAACTTTCATCAAATGTACATCACATTGTGTTCTATCGATTGAGCAATACCAATTTCCTGTCAGATTCTTGGTTTGGGCTCCAGATTCGAGCTTAAGCAGGTACAGATAGCCGATTTTGACCAAAATCGCGGAAAAAGACTAAGTCCAAACTATTCATAACGTTGTAGCGGGCGCGATAACTTTCTTCAAAATGCATATTTCTAAACCAAACTTTCATCAAATGTACATCACATTGTGTTCTATCGATTGAGCAATACCAATTTCCTGTCAGATTCTTGGTTTGGGCTCCAGATTCGAGCTTAAGCAGGTACAGATAGCCGATTTTGACCAAAATCGCGGAAAAAGACTAAGTCCAAACTATTCATAACGTTGTAGCGAGCGCGATAACTTTCTTCAAAATACATATTTCTAAACCAAACTTTCATCAAATGTACATCACATTGTGTTCTATGGATTGAGCAATACCAATTTCCTGTCAGATTCTTGGTT
The DNA here is from genome assembly GCA_921293015.1 of Phorcus lineatus. Lineage (NCBI taxonomy): Eukaryota > Metazoa > Mollusca > Gastropoda > Trochida > Trochidae > Phorcus > Phorcus lineatus. Next base: position 42,552 of record CAKLCT010000001.1, on the reverse strand, counting down.
TGGGCTCCAGATTCGAGCTTAAGCAGGTACAGATAGCCGATTTTGACCAAAATCGCGGAAAAAGACTAAGTCCAAACTATTCATAACGTTGTAGCGAGCGCGATAACTTTCTTCAAAATGCATATTTCTAAACCAAACTTTCATCAAATGTACATCACATTGTGTTCTATGGATTGAGCAATACCAATTTCCTGTCAGATTCTTGGTTTGGGCTCCAGATTCGAGCTTAAGCAGGTACAGATAGCCGATTTTGACCAAAATCGCGGAAAAAGACTAAGTCCAAACTATTCATAACGTTGTAGCGAGCGCGATAACTTTCTTCAAAATGCATATTTCTAAACCGAACTTTCATCAAATGTACATCACATTGTGTTCTATCGATTGAGCAATACCAATTTCCTGTCAGATTCTTGGTTTGGGCTCCAGATTGGAGCTTAAGCAGGTACAGATAGCCGATTTTGACCAAAATCGCGGAAAAAGACTAAGTCCAAACTATTCATAACGTTGTAGCGAGCGCGATAACTTTCTTCAAAATGCATATTTCTAAACCAAACTTTCATCAAATGTACATCACATTGTGTTCTATCGATTGAGCAATACCAATTTCCTGTCAGATTCTTGGTTTGGGCTCCAGATTCGAGCTTAAGCAGGTACAGATAGCCGATTTTGACCAAAATCGCGGAAAAAGACTAAGTCCAAACTATTCATAACGTTGTAGCGAGCGCGATAACTTTCTTCAAAATGCATATTTCTAAACCAAACTTTCATCAAATGTACATCACATTGTGTTCTATCGATTGAGCAATACCAATTTCCTGTCAGATTCTTGGTTTGGGCTCCAGATTGGAGCTTAAGCAGGTACAGATAGCCGATTTTGACCAAAATCGCGGAAAAAGACTAAGTCCAAACTATTCATAACGTTGTAGCGAGCGCGATAACTTTCTTCAAAATGCATATTTCTAAACCAAACTTTCATCAAATGTACATCACATTGTGTTCTATCGATTGAGCAATACCAATTTCCTGTCAGATTCTTGGTTTGGGCTCCAGATTCGAGCTTAAGCAGGTACAGATAGCCGATTTTGACCAAAATCGCGGAAAAAGACTAAGTCCAAACTATTCATAACGTTGTAGCGAGCGCGATAACTTTCTTCAAAATGCATATTTCTAAACCAAACTTTCATCAAATGTACATCACATTGTGTTCTATCGATTGAGCAATACCAATTTCCTGTCAGATTCTTGGTTTGGGCTCCAGATTCGAGCTTAAGCAGGTACAGATAGCCGATTTTGACCAAAATCGCGGAAAAAGACTAAGTCCAAACTATTCATAACGTTGTAGCGAGCGCGATAACTTTCTTCAAAATGCATATTTCTAAACCAAACTTTCATCAAATGTACATCACATTGTGTTCTATCGATTGAGCAATACCAATTTCCTGTCAGATTCTTGGTTTGGGCTCCAGATTCGATCTTAAGCAGGTACAGATAGCCGATTTTGACCAAAATCGCGGAAAAAGACTAAGTCCAAACTATTCATAACGTTGTAGCGAGCGCGATAACTTTCTTCAAAATGCATATTTCTAAACCGAACTTTCATCAAATGTACATCACATTGTGTTCTATCGATTGAGCAATACCAATTTCCTGTCAGATTCTTGGTTTGGGCTCCAGATTCGAGCTTAAGCAGGTACAGATAGCCGATTTTGACCAAAATCGCGGAAAAAGACTAAGTCCAAACTATTCATAACGTTGTAGCGAGCGCGATAACTTTCTTCAAAATGCATATTTCTAAACCAAACTTTCATCAAATGTACATCACATTGTGTTCTATCGATTGAGCAATACCAATTTCCTGTCAGATTCTTGGTTTGGGCTCCAGATTGGAGCTTAAGCAGGTACAGATAGCCGATTTTGACCAAAATCGCGGAAAAAGACTAAGTCCAAACTATTCATAACGTTGTAGCGAGCGCGATAACTTTCTTCAAAATGCATATTTCTAAACCAAACTTTCATCAAATGTACATCACATTGTGTTCTATCGATTGAGCAATACCAATTTCCTGTCAGATTCTTGGTTTGGGCTCCAGATTCGAGCTTAAGCAGGTACAGATAGCCGATTTTGACCAAAATCGCGGAAAAAGACTAAGTCCAAACTATTCATAACGTTGTAGCGAGCGCGATAACTTTCTTCAAAATGCATATTTCTAAACCAAACTTTCATCAAATGTACATCACATTGTGTTCTATCGATTGAGCAATACCAATTTCCTGTCAGATTCTTGGTTTGGGCTCCAGATTCGAGCTTAAGCAGGTACAGATAGCCGATTTTGACCAAAATCGCGGAAAAAGACTAAGTCCAAACTATTCATAACGTTGTAGCGAGCGCGATAACTTTCTTCAAAATGCATATTTCTAAACCAAACTTTCATCAAATGTACATCACATTGTGTTCTATCGATTGAGCAATACCAATTTCCTGTCAGATTCTTGGTTTGGGCTCCAGATTCGAGCTTAAGCAGGTACAGATAGCCGATTTTGACCAAAATCGCGGAAAAAGACTAAGTCCAAACTATTCATAACGTTGTAGCGAGCGCGATAACTTTCTTCAAAATGCATATTTCTAAACCAAACTTTCATCAAATGTACATCACATTGTGTTCTATCGATTGAGCAATACCAATTTCCTGTCAGATTCTTGGTTTGGGCTCCAGATTCGAGCTTAAGCAGGTACAGATAGCCGATTTTGACCAAAATCGCGGAAAAAGACTAAGTCCAAACTATTCATAACGTTGTAGCGAGCGCGATAACTTTCTTCAAAATGCATATTTCTAAACCGAACTTTCATCAAATGTACATCACATTGTGTTCTATCGATTGAGCAATACCAATTTCCTGTCAGATTCTTGGTTTGGGCTCCAGATTGGAGCTTAAGCAGGTACAGATAGCCGATTTTGACCAAAATCGCGGAAAAAGACTAAGTCCAAACTATTCATAACGTTGTAGCAAGCGCGATAACTTTCTTCAAAATGCATATTTCTAAACCAAACTTTCATCAAATGTACATCACATTGTGTTCTATCGATTGAGCAATACCAATTTCCTGTCAGATTCTTGGTTTGGGCTCCAGATTCGAGCTTAAGCAGGTACAGATAGCCGATTTTGACCAAAATCGCGGAAAAAGACTAAGTCCAAACTATTCATAACGTTGTAGCGAGCGCGATAACTTTCTTCAAAATGCATATTTCTAAACCAAACTTTCATCAAATGTACATCACATTGTGTTCTATCGATTGAGCAATACCAATTTCCTGTCAGATTCTTGGTTTGGGCTCCAGATTGGAGCTTAAGCAGGTACAGATAGCCGATTTTGACCAAAATCGCGGAAAAAGACTAAGTCCAAACTATTCATAACGTTGTAGCGAGCGCGATAACTTTCTTCAAAATGCATATTTCTAAACCAAACTTTCATCAAATGTACATCACATTGTGTTCTATCGATTGAGCAATACCAATTTCCTGTCAGATTCTTGGTTTAGGCTCCAGATTCGAGCTTAAGCAGGTACAGATAGCCGATTTTGACCAAAATCGCGGGAAAAGACTAAGTCCAAACTATTCATAACGTTGTAGCGAGCGCGATAACTTTCTTCAAAATGCATATTTCTAAACCAAACTTTCATCAAATGTACATCACATTGTGTTCTATCGATTGAGCAATACCAATTTCCTGTCAGATTCTTGGTTTGGGCTCCAGATTGGAGCTTAAGCAGGTACAGATAGCCGATTTTGACCAAAATCGCGGAAAAAGACTAAGTCCAAACTATTCATAACGTTGTAGCGAGCGCGATAACTTTCTTCAAAATGCATATTTCTAAACCAAACTTTCATCAAATGTACATCACATTGTGTTCTATGGATTGAGCAATACCAATTTCCTGTCAGATTCTTGGTTTGGGCTCCAGATTCGAGCTTAAGCAGGTACAGATAGCCGATTTTGACCAAAATCGCGGAAAAAGACTAAGTCCAAACTATTCATAACGTTGTAGCGAGCGCGATAACTTTCTTCAAAATGCATATTTCTAAACCAAACTTTCATCAAATGTACATCACATTGTGTTCTATCGATTGAGCAATACCAATTTCCTGTCAGATTCTTGGTTTGGGCTCCAGATTCGAGCTTAAGCAGGTACAGATAGCCGATTTTGACCAAAATCGCGGAAAAAGACTAAGTCCAAACTATTCATAACGTTGTAGCGAGCGCGATAACTTTCTTCAAAATGCATATTTCTAAACCAAACTTTCATCAAATGTACATCACATTGTGTTCTATCGATTGAGCAATACCAATTTCCTGTCAGATTCTTGGTTTGGGCTCCAGATTCGAGCTTAAGCAGGTACAGATAGCCGATTTTGACCAAAATCGCGGAAAAAGACTAAGTCCAAACTATTCATAACGTTGTAGCGAGCGCGATAACTTTCTTCAAAATGCATATTTCTAAACCAAACTTTCATCAAATGTACATCACATTGTGTTCTATCGATTGAGCAATACCAATTTCCTGTCAGATTCTTGGTTTGGGCTCCAGATTGGAGCTTAAGCAGGTACAGATAGCCGATTTTGACCAAAATCGCGGAAAAAGACTAAGTCCAAACTATTCATAACGTTGTAGCGAGCGCGATAACTTTCTTCAAAATGCATATTTCTAAACCAAACTTTCATCAAATGTACATCACATTGTGTTCTATCGATTGAGCAATACCAATTTCCTGTCAGATTCTTGGTTTGGGCTCCAGATTCGAGCTTAAGCAGGTACAGATAGCCGATTTTGACCAAAATCGCGGAAAAAGACTAAGTCCAAACTATTCATAACGTTGTAGCGAGCGCGATAACTTTCTTCAAAATGCATATTTCTAAACCAAACTTTCATCAAATGTACATCACATTGTGTTCTATCGATTGAGCAATACCAATTTCCTGTCAGATTCTTGGTTTGGGCTCCAGATTCGAGCTTAAGCAGGTACAGATAGCCGATTTTGACCAAAATCGCGGAAAAAGACTAAGTCCAAACTATTCATAACGTTGTAGCGAGCGCGATAACTTTCTTCAAAATGCATATTTCTAAACCAAACTTTCATCAAATGTACATCACATTGTGTTCTATCGATTGAGCAATACCAATTTCCTGTCAGATTCTTGGTTTGGGCTCCAGATTCGATCTTAAGCAGGTACAGATAGCCGATTTTGACCAAAATCGCGGAAAAAGACTAAGTCCAAACTATTCATAACGTTGTAGCGAGCGCGATAACTTTCTTCAAAATGCATATTTCTAAACCGAACTTTCATCAAATGTACATCACATTGTGTTCTATCGATTGAGCAATACCAATTTCCTGTCAGATTCTTGGTTTGGGCTCCAGATTCGAGCTTAAGCAGGTACAGATAGCCGATTTTGACCAAAATCGCGGAAAAAGACTAAGTCCAAACTATTCATAACGTTGTAGCGAGCGCGATAACTTTCTTCAAAATGCATATTTCTAAACCAAACTTTCATCAAATGTACATCACATTGTGTTCTATCGATTGAGCAATACCAATTTCCTGTCAGATTCTTGGTTTGGGCTCCAGATTGGAGCTTAAGCAGGTACAGATAGCCGATTTTGACCAAAATCGCGGAAAAAGACTAAGTCCAAACTATTCATAACGTTGTAGCGAGCGCGATAACTTTCTTCAAAATGCATATTTCTAAACCAAACTTTCATCAAATGTACATCACATTGTGTTCTATCGATTGAGCAATACCAATTTCCTGTCAGATTCTTGGTTTGGGCTCCAGATTGGAGCTAAAGCAGGTACAGATAGCCGATTTTGACCAAAATCGCGGAAAAAGACTAAGTCCAAACTATTCATAACGTTGTAGCGAGCGCGATAACTTTCTTCAAAATGCATATTTCTAAACCAAACTTTCATCAAATGTACATCACATTGTGTTCTATCGATTGAGCAATACCAATTTCCTGTCAGATTCTTGGTTTGGGCTCCAGATTCGAGCTTAAGCAGGTACAGATAGCCGATTTTGACCAAAATCGCGGAAAAAGACTAAGTCCAAACTATTCATAACGTTGTAGCGAGCGCGATAACTTTCTTCAAAATGCATATTTCTAAACCAAACTTTCATCAAATGTACATCACATTGTGTTCTATCGATTGAGCAATACCAATTTCCTGTCAGATTCTTGGTTTGGGCTCCAGATTCGAGCTTAAGCAGGTACAGATAGCCGATTTTGACCAAAATCGCGGAAAAAGACTAAGTCCAAACTATTCATAACGTTGTAGCGAGCGCGATAACTTTCTTCAAAATGCATATTTCTAAACCAAACTTTCATCAAATGTACATCACATTGTGTTCTATCGATTGAGCAATACCAATTTCCTGTCGGATTCTTGGTTTGGGCTCCAGATTCGAGCTTAAGCAGGTACAGATAGCCGATTTTGACCAAAATCGCGGAAAAAGACTAAGTCCAAACTATTCATAACGTTGTAGCGAGCGCGATAACTTTCTTCAAAATGCATATTTCTAAACCGAACTTTCATCAAATGTACATCACATTGTGTTCTATCGATTGAGCAATACCAATTTCCTGTCAGATTCTTGGTTTGGGCTCCAGATTGGAGCTTAAGCAGGTACAGATAGCCGATTTTGACCAAAATCGCGGAAAAAGACTAAGTCCAAACTATTCATAACGTTGTAGCAAGCGCGATAACTTTCTTCAAAATGCATATTTCTAAACCAAACTTTCATCAAATGTACATCACATTGTGTTCTATCGATTGAGCAATACCAATTTCCTGTCAGATTCTTGGTTTGGGCTCCAGATTCGAGCTTAAGCAGGTACAGATAGCCGATTTTGACCAAAATCGCGGAAAAAGACTAAGTCCAAACTATTCATAACGTTGTAGCGAGCGCGATAACTTTCTTCAAAATGCATATTTCTAAACCAAACTTTCATCAAATGTACATCACATTGTGTTCTATCGATTGAGCAATACCAATTTCCTGTCAGATTCTTGGTTTGGGCTCCAGATTGGAGCTTAAGCAGGTACAGATAGCCGATTTTGACCAAAATCGCGGAAAAAGACTAAGTCCAAACTATTCATAACGTTGTAGCGAGCGCGATAACTTTCTTCAAAATGCATATTTCTAAACCAAACTTTCATCAAATGTACATCACATTGTGTTCTATCGATTGAGCAATACCAATTTCCTGTCAGATTCTTGGTTTGGGCTCCAGATTCGAGCTTAAGCAGGTACAGATAGCCGATTTTGACCAAAATCGCGGAAAAAGACTAAGTCCAAACTATTCATAACGTTGTAGCGAGCGCGATAACTTTCTTCAAAATGCATATTTCTAAACCAAACTTTCATCAAATGTACATCACATTGTGTTCTATCGATTGAGCAATACCAATTTCCTGTCAGATTCTTGGTTTGGGCTCCAGATTCGAGCTTAAGCAGGTACAGATAGCCGATTTTGACCAAAATCGCGGAAAAAGACTAAGTCCAAACTATTCATAACGTTGTAGCGAGCGCGATAACTTTCTTCAAAATGCATATTTCTAAACCAAACTTTCATCAAATGTACATCACATTGTGTTCTATCGATTGAGCAATACCAATTTCCTGTCAGATTCTTGGTTTGGGCTCCAGATTCGATCTTAAGCAGGTACAGATAGCCGATTTTGACCAAAATCGCGGAAAAAGACTAAGTCCAAACTATTCATAACGTTGTAGCGAGCGCGATAACTTTCTTCAAAATGCATATTTCTAAACCGAACTTTCATCAAATGTACATCACATTGTGTTCTATCGATTGAGCAATACCAATTTCCTGTCAGATTCTTGGTTTGGGCTCCAGATTCGAGCTTAAGCAGGTACAGATAGCCGATTTTGACCAAAATCGCGGAAAAAGACTAAGTCCAAACTATTCATAACGTTGTAGCGAGCGCGATAACTTTCTTCAAAATGCATATTTCTAAACCAAACTTTCATCAAATGTACATCACATTGTGTTCTATCGATTGAGCAATACCAATTTCCTGTCAGATTCTTGGTTTGGGCTCCAGATTGGAGCTTAAGCAGGTACAGATAGCCGATTTTGACCAAAATCGCGGAAAAAGACTAAGTCCAAACTATTCATAACGTTGTAGCGAGCGCGATAACTTTCTTCAAAATGCATATTTCTAAACCAAACTTTCATCAAATGTACATCACATTGTGTTCTATCGATTGAGCAATACCAATTTCCTGTCAGATTCTTGGTTTGGGCTCCAGATTCGAGCTTAAGCAGGTACAGATAGCCGATTTTGACCAAAATCGCGGAAAAAGACTAAGTCCAAACTATTCATAACGTTGTAGCGAGCGCGATAACTTTCTTCAAAATGCATATTTCTAAACCAAACTTTCATCAAATGTACATCACATTGTGTTCTATCGATTGAGCAATACCAATTTCCTGTCAGATTCTTGGTTTGGGCTCCAGATTCAAGCTTAAGCAGGTACAGATAGCCGATTTTGACCAAAATCGCGGAAAAAGACTAAGTCCAAACTATTCATAACGTTGTAGCGAGCGCGATAACTTTCTTCAAAATGCATATTTCTAAACCAAACTTTCATCAAATGTACATCACATTGTGTTCTATCGATTGAGCAATACCAATTTCCTGTCAGATTCTTGGTTTGGGCTCCCGATTCGAGCTTAAGCAGGTACAGATAGCCGATTTTGACCAAAATCGCGGAAAAAGACTAAGTCCAAACTATTCATAACGTTGTAGCGAGCGCGATAACTTTCTTCAAAATGCATATTTCTAAACCAAACTTTCATCAAATGTACATCACATTGTGTTCTATCGATTGAGCAATACCAATTTCCTGTCAGATTCTTGGTTTGGGCTCCAGATTCGAGCTTAAGCAGGTACAGATAGCCGATTTTGACCAAAATCGCGGAAAAAGACTAAGTCCAAACTATTCATAACGTTGTAGCGAGCGCGATAACTTTCTTCAAAATGCATATTTCTAAACCGAACTTTCATCAAATGTACATCACATTGTGTTCTATCGATTGAGCAATACCAATTTCCTGTCAGATTCTTGGTTTGGGCTCCAGATTGGAGCTTAAGCAGGTACAGATAGCCGATTTTGACCAAAATCGCGGAAAAAGACTAAGTCCAAACTATTCATAACGTTGTAGCAAGCGCGATAACTTTCTTCAAAATGCATATTTCTAAACCAAACTTTCATCAAATGTACATCACATTGTGTTCTATCGATTGAGCAATACCAATTTCCTGTCAGATTCTTGGTTTGGGCTCCAGATTGGAGCTTAAGCAGGTACAGATAGCCGATTTTGACCAAAATCGCGGGAAAAGACTAAGTCCAAACTATTCATAACGTTGTAGCGAGCGCGATAACTTTCTTCAAAATGCATATTTCTAAACCAAACTTTCATCAAATGTACATCACATTGTGTTCTATCGATTGAGCAATACCAATTTCCTGTCAGATTCTTGGTTTGGGCTCCAGATTGGAGCTTAAGCAGGTACAGATAGCCGATTTTGACCAAAATCGCGGAAAAAGACTAAGTCCAAACTATTCATAACGTTGTAGCGAGCGCGATAACTTTCTTCAAAATGCATATTTCTAAACCAAACTTTCATCAAATGTACATCACATTGTGTTCTATCGATTGAGCAATACCAATTTCCTGTCAGATTCTTGGTTTGGGCTCCAGATTCGAGCTTAAGCAGGTACAGATAGCCGATTTTGACCAAAATCGCGGAAAAAGACTAAGTCCAAACTATTCATAACGTTGTAGCGAGCGCGATAACTTTCTTCAAAATGCATATTTCTAAACCAAACTTTCATCAAATGTACATCACATTGTGTTCTATCGATTGAGCAATACCAATTTCCTGTCAGATTCTTGGTTTGGGCTCCAGATTCAAGCTTAAGCAGGTACAGATAGCCGATTTTGACCAAAATCGCGGAAAAAGACTAAGTCCAAACTATTCATAACGTTGTAGCGAGCGCGATAACTTTCTTCAAAATGCATATTTCTAAACCGAACTTTCATCAAATGTACATCACATTGTGTTCTATCGATTGAGCAATACCAATTTCCTGTCAGATTCTTGGTTTGGGCTCCAGATTCGAGCTTAAGCAGGTACAGATAGCCGATTTTGACCAAAATCGCGGAAAAAGACTAAGTCCAAACTATTCATAACGTTGTAGCGAGCGCGATAACTTTCTTCAAAATGCATATTTCTAAACCAAACTTTCATCAAATGTACATCACATTGTGTTCTATCGATTGAGCAATACCAATTTCCTGTCAGATTCTTGGTTTGGGCTCCCGATTCGAGCTTAAGCAGGTACAGATAGCCGATTTTGACCAAAATCGCGGAAAAAGACTAAGTCCAAACTATTCATAACGTTGTAGCGAGCGCGATAACTTTCTTCAAAATGCATATTTCTAAACCAAACTTTCATCAAATGTACATCACATTGTGTTCTATCGATTGAGCAATACCAATTTCCTGTCAGATTCTTGGTTTGGGCTCCAGATTCGAGCTTAAGCAGGTACAGATAGCCGATTTTGACCAAAATCGCGGAAAAAGACTAAGTCCAAACTATTCATAACGTTGTAGCGAGCGCGATAACTTTCTTCAAAATGCATATTTCTAAACCGAACTTTCATCAAATGTACATCACATTGTGTTCTATCGATTGAGCAATACCAATTTCCTGTCAGATTCTTGGTTTGGGCTCCAGATTGGAGCTTAAGCAGGTACAGATAGCCGATTTTGACCAAAATCGCGGAAAAAGACTAAGTCCAAACTATTCATAACGTTGTAGCAAGCGCGATAACTTTCTTCAAAATGCATATTTCTAAACCAAACTTTCATCAAATGTACATCACATTGTGTTCTATCGATTGAGCAATACCAATTTCCTGTCAGATTCTTGGTTTGGGCTCCAGATTGGAGCTTAAGCAGGTACAGATAGCCGATTTTGACCAAAATCGCGGGAAAAGACTAAGTCCAAACTATTCATAACGTTGTAGCGAGCGCGATAACTTTCTTCAAAATGCATATTTCTAAACCAAACTTTCATCAAATGTACATCACATTGTGTTCTATCGATTGAGCAATACCAATTTCCTGTCAGATTCTTGGTTTGGGCTCCAGATTGGAGCTTAAGCAGGTACAGATAGCCGATTTTGACCAAAATCGCGGAAAAAGACTAAGTCCAAACTATTCATAACGTTGTAGCGAGCGCGATAACTTTCTTCAAAATGCATATTTCTAAACCAAACTTTCATCAAATGTACATCACATTGTGTTCTATCGATTGAGCAATACCAATTTCCTGTCAGATTCTTGGTTTGGGCTCCAGATTCGAGCTTAAGCAGGTACAGATAGCCGATTTTGACCAAAATCGCGGAAAAAGACTAAGTCCAAACTATTCATAACGTTGTAGCGAGCGCGATAACTTTCTTCAAAATGCATATTTCTAAACCAAACTTTCATCAAATGTACATCACATTGTGTTCTATCGATTGAGCAATACCAATTTCCTGTCAGATTCTTGGTTTGGGCTCCAGATTCGAGCTTAAGCAGGTACAGATAGCCGATTTTGACCAAAATCGCGGAAAAAGACTAAGTCCAAACTATTCATAACGTTGTAGCGAGCGCGATAACTTTCTTCAAAATGCATATTTCTAAACCAAACTTTCATCAAATGTACATCACATTGTGTTCTATGGATTGAGCAATACCAATTTCCTGTCAGATTCTTGGTTTGGGCTCCAGATTCGAGCTTAAGCAGGTACAGATAGCCGATTTTGACCAAAATCGCGGAAAAAGACTAAGTCCAAACTATTCATAACGTTGTAGCGAGCGCGATAACTTTCTTCAAAATGCATATTTCTAAACCAAACTTTCATCAAATGTACATCACATTGTGTTCTATCGATTGAGCAATACCAATTTCCTGTCAGATTCTTGGTTTGGGCTCCAGATTCGAGCTTAAGCAGGTACAGATAGCCGATTTTGACCAAAATCGCGGAAAAAGACTAAGTCCAAACTATTCATAACGTTGTAGCGAGCGCGATAACTTTCTTCAAAATGCATATTTCTAAACCAAACTTTCATCAAATGTACATCACATTGTGTTCTATCGATTGAGCAATACCAATTTCCTGTCAGATTCTTGGTTTGGGCTCCAGATTCGAGCTTAAGCAGGTACAGATAGCCGATTTTGACCAAAATCGCGGAAAAAGACTAAGTCCAAACTATTCATAACGTTGTAGCGAGCGCGATAACTTTCTTCAAAATGCATATTTCTAAACCAAACTTTCATCAAATGTACATCACATTGTGTTCTATCGATTGAGCAATACCAATTTCCTGTCAGATTCTTGGTTTGGGCTCCAGATTCGAGCTTAAGCAGGTACAGATAGCCGATTTTGACCAAAATCGCGGAAAAAGACTAAGTCCAAACTATTCATAACGTTGTAGCGAGCGCGATAACTTTCTTCAAAATGCATATTTCTAAACCAAACTTTCATCAAATGTACATCACATTGTGTTCTATCGATTGAGCAATACCAATTTCCTGTCAGATTCTTGGTTTGGGCTCCAGATTCGAGCTTAAGCAGGTACAGATAGCCGATTTTGACCAAAATCGCGGGAAAAGACTAAGTCCAAACTATTCATAACGTTGTAGCGAGCGCGATAACTTTCTTCAAAATGCATATTTCTAAACCAAACTTTCATCAAATGTACATCACATTGTGTTCTATCGATTGAGCAATACCAATTTCCTGTCAGATTCTTGGTTTGGGCTCCAGATTGGAGCTTAAGCAGGTACAGATAGCCGATTTTGACCAAAATCGCGGAAAAAGACTAAGTCCAAACTATTCATAACGTTGTAGCGAGCGCGATAACTTTCTTCAAAATGCATATTTCTAAACCAAACTTTCATCAAATGTACATCACATTGTGTTCTATCGATTGAGCAATACCAATTTCCTGTCAGATTCTTGGTTTGGGCTCCAGATTCGAGCTTAAGCAGGTACAGATAGCCGATTTTGACCAAAATCGCGGAAAAAGACTAAGTCCAAACTATTCATAACGTTGTAGCGAGCGCGATAACTTTCTTCAAAATGCATATTTCTAAACCAAACTTTCATCAAATGTACATCACATTGTGTTCTATCGATTGAGCAATACCAATTTCCTGTCAGATTCTTGGTTTGGGCTCCAGATTCGAGCTTAAGCAGGTACAGATAGCCGATTTTGACCAAAATCGCGGAAAAAGACTAAGTCCAAACTATTCATAACGTTGTAGCGAGCGCGATAACTTTCTTCAAAATGCATATTTCTAAACCAAACTTTCATCAAATGTACATCACATTGTGTTCTATCGATTGAGCAATACCAATTTCCTGTCAGATTCTTGGTTTGGGCTCCAGATTCGAGCTTAAGCAGGTACAGATAGCCGATTTTGACCAAAATCGCGGGAAAAGACTAAGTCCAAACTATTCATAACGTTGTAGCGAGCGCGATAACTTTCTTCAAAATGCATATTTCTAAACCAAACTTTCATCAAATGTACATCACATTGTGTTCTATCGATTGAGCAATACCAATTTCCTGTCAGATTCTTGGTTTGGGCTCCAGATTCGAGCTTAAGCAGGTACAGATAGCCGATTTTGACCAAAATCGCGGAAAAAGACTAAGTCCAAACTATTCATAACGTTGTAGCGAGCGCGATAACTTTCTTCAAAATGCATATTTCTAAACCGAACTTTCATCAAATGTACATCACATTGTGTTCTATCGATTGAGCAATACCAATTTCCTGTCAGATTCTTGGTTTGGGCTCCAGATTGGAGCTTAAGCAGGTACAGATAGCCGATTTTGACCAAAATCGCGGAAAAAGACTAAGTCCAAACTATTCATAACGTTGTAGCAAGCGCGATAACTTTCTTCAAAATGCATATTTCTAAACCAAACTTTCATCAAATGTACATCACATTGTGTTCTATCGATTGAGCAATACCAATTTCCTGTCAGATTCTTGGTTTGGGCTCCAGATTGGAGCTTAAGCAGGTACAGATAGCCGATTTTGACCAAAATCGCGGGAAAAGACTAAGTCCAAACTATTCATAACGTTGTAGCGAGCGCGATAACTTTCTTCAAAATGCATATTTCTAAACCAAACTTTCATCAAATGTACATCACATTGTGTTCTATCGATTGAGCAATACCAATTTCCTGTCAGATTCTTGGTTTGGGCTCCAGATTGGAGCTTAAGCAGGTACAGATAGCCGATTTTGACCAAAATCGCGGAAAAAGACTAAGTCCAAACTATTCATAACGTTGTAGCGAGCGCGATAACTTTCTTCAAAATGCATATTTCTAAACCAAACTTTCATCAAATGTACATCACATTGTGTTCTATCGATTGAGCAATACCAATTTCCTGTCAGATTCTTGGTTTGGGCTCCAGATTCGAGCTTAAGCAGGTACAGATAGCCGATTTTGACCAAAATCGCGGAAAAAGACTAAGTCCAAACTATTCATAACGTTGTAGCGAGCGCGATAACTTTCTTCAAAATGCATATTTCTAAACCAAACTTTCATCAAATGTACATCACATTGTGTTCTATCGATTGAGCAATACCAATTTCCTGTCAGATTCTTGGTTTGGGCTCCAGATTCGAGCTTAAGCAGGTACAGATAGCCGATTTTGACCAAAATCGCGGAAAAAGACTAAGTCCAAACTATTCATAACGTTGTAGCGAGCGCGATAACTTTCTTCAAAATGCATATTTCTAAACCAAACTTTCATCAAATGTACATCACATTGTGTTCTATGGATTGAGCAATACCAATTTCCTGTCAGATTCTTGGTTTGGGCTCCAGATTCGAGCTTAAGCAGGTACAGATAGCCGATTTTGACCAAAATCGCGGAAAAAGACTAAGTCCAAACTATTCATAACGTTGTAGCGAGCGCGATAACTTTCTTCAAAATGCATATTTCTAAACCAAACTTTCATCAAATGTACATCACATTGTGTTCTATCGATTGAGCAATACCAATTTCCTGTCAGATTCTTGGTTTGGGCTCCAGATTCGAGCTTAAGCAGGTACAGATAGCCGATTTTGACCAAAATCGCGGAAAAAGACTAAGTCCAAACTATTCATAACGTTGTAGCGAGCGCGATAACTTTCTTCAAAATGCATATTTCTAAACCAAACTTTCATCAAATGTACATCACATTGTGTTCTATCGATTGAGCAATACCAATTTCCTGTCAGATTCTTGGTTTGGGCTCCAGATTCGAGCTTAAGCAGGTACAGATAGCCGATTTTGACCAAAATCGCGGAAAAAGACTAAGTCCAAACTATTCATAACGTTGTAGCGAGCGCGATAACTTTCTTCAAAATGCATATTTCTAAACCAAACTTTCATCAAATGTACATCACATTGTGTTCTATCGATTGAGCAATACCAATTTCCTGTCAGATTCTTGGTTTGGGCTCCAGATTCGAGCTTAAGCAGGTACAGATAGCCGATTTTGACCAAAATCGCGGAAAAAGACTAAGTCCAAACTATTCATAACGTTGTAGCGAGCGCGATAACTTTCTTCAAAATGCATATTTCTAAACCAAACTTTCATCAAATGTACATCACATTGTGTTCTATCGATTGAGCAATACCAATTTCCTGTCAGATTCTTGGTTTGGGCTCCAGATTCGAGCTTAAGCAGGTACAGATAGCCGATTTTGACCAAAATCGCGGAAAAAGACTAAGTCCAAACTATTCATAACGTTGTAGCGAGCGCGATAACTTTCTTCAAAATGCATATTTCTAAACCAAACTTTCATCAAATGTACATCACATTGTGTTCTATCGATTGAGCAATACCAATTTCCTGTCAGATTCTTGGTTTGGGCTCCAGATTCGAGCTTAAGCAGGTACAGATAGCCGATTTTGACCAAAATCGCGGAAAAAGACTAAGTCCAAACTATTCATAACGTTGTAGCGAGCGCGATAACTTTCTTCAAAATGCATATTTCTAAACCAAACTTTCATCAAATGTACATCACATTGTGTTCTATCGATTGAGCAATACCAATTTCCTGTCAGATTCTTGGTTTGGGCTCCAGATTCGATCTTAAGCAGGTACAGATAGCCGATTTTGACCAAAATCGCGGAAAAAGACTAAGTCCAAACTATTCATAACGTTGTAGCGAGCGCGATAACTTTCTTCAAAATGCATATTTCTAAACCGAACTTTCATCAAATGTACATCACATTGTGTTCTATCGATTGAGCAATACCAATTTCCTGTCAGATTCTTGGTTTGGGCTCCAGATTCGAGCTTAAGCAGGTACAGATAGCCGATTTTGACCAAAATCGCGGAAAAAGACTAAGTCCAAACTATTCATAACGTTGTAGCGAGCGCGATAACTTTCTTCAAAATGCATATTTCTAAACCAAACTTTCATCAAATGTACATCACATTGTGTTCTATCGATTGAGCAATACCAATTTCCTGTCAGATTCTTGGTTTGGGCTCCAGATTCGAGCTTAAGCAGGTACAGATAGCCGATTTTGACCAAAATCGCGGAAAAAGACTAAGTCCAAACTATTCATAACGTTGTAGCGAGCGCGATAACTTTCTTCAAAATGCATATTTCTAAACCAAACTTTCATCAAATGTACATCACATTGTGTTCTATCGATTGAGCAATACCAATTTCCTGTCAGATTCTTGGTTTGGGCTCCAGATTGGAGCTTAAGCAGGTACAGATAGCCGATTTTGACCAAAATCGCGGAAAAAGACTAAGTCCAAACTATTCATAACGTTGTAGCGAGCGCGATAACTTTCTTCAAAATGCATATTTCTAAACCAAACTTTCATCAAATGTACATCACATTGTGTTCTATCGATTGAGCAATACCAATTTCCTGTCAGATTCTTGGTTTGGGCTCCAGATTCGAGCTTAAGCAGGTACAGATAGCCGATTTTGACCAAAATCGCGGGAAAAGACTAAGTCCAAACTATTCATAACGTTGTAGCGAGCGCGATAACTTTCTTCAAAATGCATATTTCTAAACCAAACTTTCATCAAATGTACATCACATTGTGTTCTATGGATTGAGCAATACCAATTTCCTGTCAGATTCTTGGTTTGGGCTCCAGATTCGAGCTTAAGCAGGTACAGATAGCCGATTTTGACCAAAATCGCGGAAAAAGACTAATTCCAAACTATTCATAACGTTGTAGCGAGCGCGATAACTTTCTTCAAAATGCATATTTCTAAACCAAACTTTCATCAAATGTACATCACATTGTGTTCTATCGATTGAGCAATACCAATTTCCTGTCAGATTCTTGGTTTGGGCTCCAGATTCGAGCTTAAGCAGGTACAGATAGCCGATTTTGACCAAAATCGCGGAAAAAGACTAAGTCCAAACTATTCATAACGTTGTAGCGAGCGCGATAACTTTCTTCAAAATGCATATTTCTAAACCGAACTTTCATCAAATGTACATCACATTGTGTTCTATCGATTGAGCAATACCAATTTCCTGTCAGATTCTTGGTTTGGGCTCCAGATTGGAGCTTAAGCAGGTACAGATAGCCGATTTTGACCAAAATCGCGGAAAAAGACTAAGTCCAAACTATTCATAACGTTGTAGCAAGCGCGATAACTTTCTTCAAAATGCATATTTCTAAACCAAACTTTCATCAAATGTACATCACATTGTGTTCTATCGATTGAGCAATACCAATTTCCTGTCAGATTCTTGGTTTGGGCTCCAGATTGGAGCTTAAGCAGGTACAGATAGCCGATTTTGACCAAAATCGCGGAAAAAGACTAAGTCCAAACTATTCATAACGTTGTAGCGAGCGCGATAACTTTCTTCAAAATGCATATTTCTAAACCAAACTTTCATCAAATGTACATCACATTGTGTTCTATCGATTGAGCAATACCAATTTCCTGTCAGATTCTTGGTTTGGGCTCCAGATTCGAGCTTAAGCAGGTACAGATAGCCGATTTTGACCAAAATCGCGGAAAAAGACTAAGTCCAAACTATTCATAACGTTGTAGCGAGCGCGATAACTTTCTTCAAAATGCATATTTCTAAACCAAACTTTCATCAAATGTACATCACATTGTGTTCTATCGATAGAGCAATACCAATTTCCTGTCAGATTCTTGGTTTGGGCTCCAGATTCGAGCTTAAGCAGGTACAGATAGCCGATTTTGACCAAAATCGCGGAAAAAGACTAAGTCCAAACTATTCATAACGTTGTAGCGAGCGCGATAACTTTCTTCAAAATGCATATTTCTAAACCAAACTTTCATCAAATGTACATCACATTGTGTTCTATGGATTGAGCAATACCAATTTCCTGTCAGATTCTTGGTTTGGGCTCCAGATTCGAGCTTAAGCAGGTACAGATAGCCGATTTTGACCAAAATCGCGGAAAAAGACTAAGTCCAAACTATTCATAACGTTGTAGCGAGCGCGATAACTTTCTTCAAAATGCATATTTCTAAACCAAACTTTCATCAAATGTACATCACATTGTGTTCTATCGATTGAGCAATACCAATTTCCTGTCAGATTCTTGGTTTGGGCTCCAGATTCGAGCTTAAGCAGGTACAGATAGCCGATTTTGACCAAAATCGCGGAAAAAGACTAAGTCCAAACTATTCATAACGTTGTAGCGAGCGCGATAACTTTCTTCAAAATGCATATTTCTAAACCGAACTTTCATCAAATGTACATCACATTGTGTTCTATCGATTGAGCAATACCAATTTCCTGTCAGATTCTTGGTTTGGGCTCCAGATTCGAGCTTAAGCAGGTACAGATAGCCGATTTTGACCAAAATCGCGGAAAAAGACTAAGTCCAAACTATTCATAACGTTGTAGCGAGCGCGATAACTTTCTTCAAAATGCATATTTCTAAACCAAACTTTCATCAAATGTACATCACATTGTGTTCTATCGATTGAGCAATACCAATTTCCTGTCAGATTCTTGGTTTGGGCTCCAGATTCGAGCTTAAACAGGTACAGATAGCCGATTTTGACCAAAATCGCGGAAAAAGACTAAGTCCAAACTATTCATAACGTTGTAGCGAGCGCGATAACTTTCTTCAAAATGCATATTTCTAAACCAAACTTTCATCAAATGTACATCACATTGTGTTCTATCGATTGAGCAATACCAATTTCCTGTCAGATTCTTGGT
Source organism: Phorcus lineatus (assembly GCA_921293015.1). NCBI lineage: Eukaryota > Metazoa > Mollusca > Gastropoda > Trochida > Trochidae > Phorcus > Phorcus lineatus. Next base: position 23,209 of record CAKLCT010000001.1, on the reverse strand, counting down.
TTGGGCTCCAGATTCGAGCTTAAACAGGTACAGATAGCCGATTTTGACCAAAATCGCGGAAAAAGACTAAGTCCAAACTATTCATAACGTTGTAGCGAGCGCGATAACTTTCTTCAAAATGCATATTTCTAAACCAAACTTTCATCAAATGTACATCACATTGTGTTCTATCGATTGAGCAATACCAATTTCCTGTCAGATTCTTGGTTTGGGCTCCAGATTGGAGCTTAAGCAGGTACAGATAGCCGATTTTGACCAAAATCGCGGAAAAAGACTAAGTCCAAACTATTCATAACGTTGTAGCGAGCGCGATAACTTTCTTCAAAATGCATATTTCTAAACCAAACTTTCATCAAATGTACATCACATTGTGTTCTATCGATTGAGCAATACCAATTTCCTGTCAGATTCTTGGTTTGGGCTCCAGATTCGAGCTTAAGCAGGTACAGATAGCCGATTTTGACCAAAATCGCGGAAAAAGACTAAGTCCAAACTATTCATAACGTTGTAGCGAGCGCGATAACTTTCTTCAAAATGCATATTTCTAAACCAAACTTTCATCAAATGTACATCACATTGTTTTCTATCGATTGAGCAATACCAATTTCCTGTCAGATTCTTGGTTTGGGCTCCAGATTCGAGCTTAAGCAGGTACAGATAGCCGATTTTGACCAAAATCGCGGAAAAAGACTAAGTCCAAACTATTCATAACGTTGTAGCGAGCGCGATAACTTTCTTCAAAATGCATATTTCTAAACCAAACTTTCATCAAATGTACATCACATTGTGTTCTATCGATTGAGCAATACCAATTTCCTGTCAGATTCTTGGTTTGGGCTCCAGATTCGAGCTTAAGCAGGTACAGATAGCCGATTTTGACCAAAATCGCGGAAAAAGACTAAGTCCAAACTATTCATAACGTTGTAGCGAGCGCGATAACTTTCTTCAAAATGCATATTTCTAAACCAAACTTTCATCAAATGTACATCACATTGTGTTCTATCGATTGAGCAATACCAATTTCCTGTCAGATTCTTGGTTTGGGCTCCAGATTCGATCTTAAGCAGGTACAGATAGCCGATTTTGACCAAAATCGCGGAAAAAGACTAAGTCCAAACTATTCATAACGTTGTAGCGAGCGCGATAACTTTCTTCAAAATGCATATTTCTAAACCGAACTTTCATCAAATGTACATCACATTGTGTTCTATCGATTGAGCAATACCAATTTCCTGTCAGATTCTTGGTTTGGGCTCCAGATTCGAGCTTAAGCAGGTACAGATAGCCGATTTTGACCAAAATCGCGGAAAAAGACTAAGTCCAAACTATTCATAACGTTGTAGCGAGCGCGATAACTTTCTTCAAAATGCATATTTCTAAACCAAACTTTCATCAAATGTACATCACATTGTGTTCTATCGATTGAGCAATACCAATTTCCTGTCAGATTCTTGGTTTGGGCTCCAGATTCGAGCTTAAGCAGGTACAGATAGCCGATTTTGACCAAAATCGCGGAAAAAGACTAAGTCCAAACTATTCATAACGTTGTAGCGAGCGCGATAACTTTCTTCAAAATGCATATTTCTAAACCAAACTTTCATCAAATGTACATCACATTGTGTTCTATCGATTGAGCAATACCAATTTCCTGTCAGATTCTTGGTTTGGGCTCCAGATTGGAGCTTAAGCAGGTACAGATAGCCGATTTTGACCAAAAACGCGGAAAAAGACTAAGTCCAAACTATTCATAACGTTGTAGCGAGCGCGATAACTTTCTTCAAAATGCATATTTCTAAACCAAACTTTCATCAAATGTACATCACATTGTGTTCTATCGATTGAGCAATACCAATTTCCTGTCAGATTCTTGGTTTGGGCTCCAGATTCGAGCTTAAGCAGGTACAGATAGCCGATTTTGACCAAAATCGCGGAAAAAGACTAAGTCCAAACTATTCATAACGTTGTAGCGAGCGCGATAACTTTCTTCAAAATGCATATTTCTAAACCAAACTTTCATCAAATGTACATCACATTGTGTTCTATCGATTGAGCAATACCAATTTCCTGTCAGATTCTTGGTTTGGGCTCCAGATTCGAGCTTAAGCAGGTACAGATAGCCGATTTTGACCAAAATCGCGGAAAAAGACTAATTCCAAACTATTCATAACGTTGTAGCGAGCGCGATAACTTTCTTCAAAATGCATATTTCTAAACCAAACTTTCATCAAATGTACATCACATTGTGTTCTATCGATTGAGCAATACCAATTTCCTGTCAGATTCTTGGTTTGGGCTCCAGATTCGAGCTTAAGCAGGTACAGATAGCCGATTTTGACCAAAATCGCGGAAAAAGACTAAGTCCAAACTATTCATAACGTTGTAGCGAGCGCGATAACTTTCTTCAAAATGCATATTTCTAAACCGAACTTTCATCAAATGTACATCACATTGTGTTCTATCGATTGAGCAATACCAATTTCCTGTCAGATTCTTGGTTTGGGCTCCAGATTGGAGCTTAAGCAGGTACAGATAGCCGATTTTGACCAAAATCGCGGAAAAAGACTAAGTCCAAACTATTCATAACGTTGTAGCAAGCGCGATAACTTTCTTCAAAATGCATATTTCTAAACCAAACTTTCATCAAATGTACATCACATTGTGTTCTATCGATTGAGCAATACCAATTTCCTGTCAGATTCTTGGTTTGGGCTCCAGATTGGAGCTTAAGCAGGTACAGATAGCCGATTTTGACCAAAATCGCGGGAAAAGACTAAGTCCAAACTATTCATAACGTTGTAGCGAGCGCGATAACTTTCTTCAAAATGCATATTTCTAAACCAAACTTTCATCAAATGTACATCACATTGTGTTCTATCGATTGAGCAATACCAATTTCCTGTCAGATTCTTGGTTTGGGCTCCAGATTGGAGCTTAAGCAGGTACAGATAGCCGATTTTGACCAAAATCGCGGAAAAAGACTAAGTCCAAACTATTCATAACGTTGTAGCGAGCGCGATAACTTTCTTCAAAATGCATATTTCTAAACCGAACTTTCATCAAATGTACATCACATTGTGTTCTATCGATTGAGCAATACCAATTTCCTGTCAGATTCTTGGTTTGGGCTCCAGATTCGAGCTTAAGCAGGTACAGATAGCCGATTTTGACCAAAATCGCGGAAAAAGACTAAGTCCAAACTATTCATAACGTTGTAGCGAGCGCGATAACTTTCTTCAAAATGCATATTTCTAAACCAAACTTTCATCAAATGTACATCACATTGTGTTCTATGGATTGAGCAATACCAATTTCCTGTCAGATTCTTGGTTTGGGCTCCAGATTCGAGCTTAAGCAGGTACAGATAGCCGATTTTGACCAAAATCGCGGAAAAAGACTAAGTCCAAACTATTCATAACGTTGTAGCGAGCGCGATAACTTTCTTCAAAATGCATATTTCTAAACCAAACTTTCATCAAATGTACATCACATTGTGTTCTATCGATTGAGCAATACCAATTTCCTGTCAGATTCTTGGTTTGGGCTCCAGATTCGAGCTTAAGCAGGTACAGATAGCCGATTTTGACCAAAATCGCGGAAAAAGACTAAGTCCAAACTATTCATAACGTTGTAGCGAGCGCGATAACTTTCTTCAAAATGCATATTTCTAAACCGAACTTTCATCAAATGTACATCACATTGTGTTCTATCGATTGAGCAATACCAATTTCCTGTCAGATTCTTGGTTTGGGCTCCAGATTCGAGCTTAAGCAGGTACAGATAGCCGATTTTGACCAAAATCGCGGAAAAAGACTAAGTCCAAACTATTCATAACGTTGTAGCGAGCGCGATAACTTTCTTCAAAATGCATATTTCTAAACCAAACTTTCATCAAATGTACATCACATTGTGTTCTATCGATTGAGCAATACCAATTTCCTGTCAGATTCTTGGTTTGGGCTCCAGATTCGAGCTTAAAGAGGTACAGATAGCCGATTTTGACCAAAATCGCGGAAAAAGACTAAGTCCAAACTATTCATAACGTTGTAGCGAGCGCGATAACTTTCTTCAAAATGCATATTTCTAAACCAAACTTTCATCAAATGTACATCACATTGTGTTCTATCGATTGAGCAATACCAATTTCCTGTCAGATTCTTGGTTTGGGCTCCAGATTCGAGCTTAAACAGGTACAGATAGCCGATTTTGACCAAAATCGCGGAAAAAGACTAAGTCCAAACTATTCATAACGTTGTAGCGAGCGCGATAACTTTCTTCAAAATGCATATTTCTAAACCAAACTTTCATCAAATGTACATCACATTGTGTTCTATCGATTGAGCAATACCAATTTCCTGTCAGATTCTTGGTTTGGGCTCCAGATTGGAGCTTAAGCAGGTACAGATAGCCGATTTTGACCAAAATCGCGGAAAAAGACTAAGTCCAAACTATTCATAACGTTGTAGCGAGCGCGATAACTTTCTTCAAAATGCATATTTCTAAACCAAACTTTCATCAAATGTACATCACATTGTGTTCTATCGATTGAGCAATACCAATTTCCTGTCAGATTCTTGGTTTGGGCTCCAGATTCGATCTTAAGCAGGTACAGATAGCCGATTTTGACCAAAATCGCGGAAAAAGACTAAGTCCAAACTATTCATAACGTTGTAGCGAGCGCGATAACTTTCTTCAAAATGCATATTTCTAAACCGAACTTTCATCAAATGTACATCACATTGTGTTCTATCGATTGAGCAATACCAATTTCCTGTCAGATTCTTGGTTTGGGCTCCAGATTGGAGCTTAAGCAGGTACAGATAGCCGATTTTGACCAAAATCGCGGAAAAAGACTAAGTCCAAACTATTCATAACGTTGTAGCGAGCGCGATAACTTTCTTCAAAATGCATATTTCTAAACCAAACTTTCATCAAATGTACATCACATTGTGTTCTATCGATTGAGCAATACCAATTTCCTGTCAGATTCTTGGTTTGGGCTCCAGATTCGAGCTTAAGCAGGTACAGATAGCCGATTTTGACCAAAATCGCGGAAAAAGACTAAGTCCAAACTATTCATAACGTTGTAGCGAGCGCGATAACTTTCTTCAAAATGCATATTTCTAAACCAAACTTTCATCAAATGTACATCACATTGTGTTCTATCGATTGAGCAATACCAATTTCCTGTCAGATTCTTGGTTTGGGCTCCAGATTCGAGCTTAAGCAGGTACAGATAGCCGATTTTGACCAAAATCGCGGAAAAAGACTAAGTCCAAACTATTCATAACGTTGTAGCGAGCGCGATAACTTTCTTCAAAATGCATATTTCTAAACCAAACTTTCATCAAATGTACATCACATTGTGTTCTATCGATTGAGCAATACCAATTTCCTGTCAGATTCTTGGTTTGGGCTCCAGATTCGAGCTTAAGCAGGTACAGATAGCCGATTTTGACCAAAATCGCGGAAAAAGACTAAGTCCAAACTATTCATAACGTTGTAGCGAGCGCGATAACTTTCTTCAAAATGCATATTTCTAAACCAAACTTTCATCAAATGTACATCACATTGTGTTCTATCGATTGAGCAATACCAATTTCCTGTCAGATTCTTGGTTTGGGCTCCAGATTCGAGCTTAAGCAGGTACAGATAGCCGATTTTGACCAAAATCGCGGGAAAAGACTAAGTCCAAACTATTCATAACGTTGTAGCGAGCGCGATAACTTTCTTCAAAATGCATATTTCTAAACCGAACTTTCATCAAATGTACATCACATTGTGTTCTATCGATTGAGCAATACCAATTTCCTGTCAGATTCTTGGTTTGGGCTCCAGATTGGAGCTTAAGCAGGTACAGATAGCCGATTTTGACCAAAATCGCGGAAAAAGACTAAGTCCAAACTATTCATAACGTTGTAGCGAGCGCGATAACTTTCTTCAAAATGCATATTTCTAAACCAAACTTTCATCAAATGTACATCACATTGTGTTCTATCGATTGAGCAATACCAATTTCCTGTCAGATTCTTGGTTTGGGCTCCAGATTCGAGCTTAAGCAGGTACAGATAGCCGATTTTGACCAAAATCGCGGAAAAAGACTAAGTCCAAACTATTCATAACGTTGTAGCGAGCGCGATAACTTTCTTCAAAATGCATATTTCTAAACCAAACTTTCATCAAATGTACATCACATTGTGTTCTATCGATTGAGCAATACCAATTTCCTGTCAGATTCTTGGTTTGGGCTCCAGATTCGAGCTTAAGCAGGTACAGATAGCCGATTTTGACCAAAATCGCGGAAAAAGACTAAGTCCAAACTATTCATAACGTTGTAGCGAGCGCGATAACTTTCTTCAAAATGCATATTTCTAAACCAAACTTTCATCAAATGTACATCACATTGTGTTCTATCGATTGAGCAATACCAATTTCCTGTCAGATTCTTGGTTTAGGCTCCAGATTCGAGCTTAAGCAGGTACAGATAGCCGATTTTGACCAAAATCGCGGGAAAAGACTAAGTCCAAACTATTCATAACGTTGTAGCGAGCGCGATAACTTTCTTCAAAATGCATATTTCTAAACCAAACTTTCATCAAATGTACATCACATTGTGTTCTATCGATTGAGCAATACCAATTTCCTGTCAGATTCTTGGTTTGGGCTCCAGATTCGAGCTTAAGCAGGTACAGATAGCCGATTTTGACCAAAATCGCGGAAAAAGACTAAGTCCAAACTATTCATAACGTTGTAGCGAGCGCGATAACTTTCTTCAAAATGCATATTTCTAAACCGAACTTTCATCAAATGTACATCACATTGTGTTCTATCGATTGAGCAATACCAATTTCCTGTCAGATTCTTGGTTTGGGCTCCAGATTGGAGCTTAAGCAGGTACAGATAGCCGATTTTGACCAAAATCGCGGAAAAAGACTAAGTCCAAACTATTCATAACGTTGTAGCAAGCGCGATAACTTTCTTCAAAATGCATATTTCTAAACCAAACTTTCATCAAATGTACATCACATTGTGTTCTATCGATTGAGCAATACCAATTTCCTGTCAGATTCTTGGTTTGGGCTCCAGATTGGAGCTTAAGCAGGTACAGATAGCCGATTTTGACCAAAATCGCGGGAAAAGACTAAGTCCAAACTATTCATAACGTTGTAGCGAGCGCGATAACTTTCTTCAAAATGCATATTTCTAAACCAAACTTTCATCAAATGTACATCACATTGTGTTCTATCGATTGAGCAATACCAATTTCCTGTCAGATTCTTGGTTTGGGCTCCAGATTGGAGCTTAAGCAGGTACAGATAGCCGATTTTGACCAAAATCGCGGGAAAAGACTAAGTCCAAACTATTCATAACGTTGTAGCGAGCGCGATAACTTTCTTCAAAATGCATATTTCTAAACCAAACTTTCATCAAATGTACATCACATTGTGTTCTATCGATTGAGCAATACCAATTTCCTGTCAGATTCTTGGTTTGGGCTCCAGATTCGAGCTTAAGCAGGTACAGATAGCCGATTTTGACCAAAATCGCGGAAAAAGACTAAGTCCAAACTATTCATAACGTTGTAGCGAGCGCGATAACTTTCTTCAAAATGCATATTTCTAAACCAAACTTTCATCAAATGTACATCACATTGTGTTCTATCGATTGAGCAATACCAATTTCCTGTCAGATTCTTGGTTTGGGCTCCAGATTCGAGCTTAAGCAGGTACAGATAGCCGATTTTGACCAAAATCGCGGAAAAAGACTAAGTCCAAACTATTCATAACGTTGTAGCGAGCGCGATAACTTTCTTCAAAATGCATATTTCTAAACCAAACTTTCATCAAATGTACATCACATTGTGTTCTATGGATTGAGCAATACCAATTTCCTGTCAGATTCTTGGTTTGGGCTCCAGATTCGAGCTTAAGCAGGTACAGATAGCCGATTTTGACCAAAATCGCGGAAAAAGACTAAGTCCAAACTATTCATAACGTTGTAGCGAGCGCGATAACTTTCTTCAAAATGCATATTTCTAAACCAAACTTTCATCAAATGTACATCACATTGTGTTCTATCGATTGAGCAATACCAATTTCCTGTCAGATTCTTGGTTTGGGCTCCAGATTCGAGCTTAAGCAGGTACAGATAGCCGATTTTGACCAAAATCGCGGAAAAAGACTAAGTCCAAACTATTCATAACGTTGTAGCGAGCGCGATAACTTTCTTCAAAATGCATATTTCTAAACCAAACTTTCATCAAATGTACATCACATTGTGTTCTATCGATTGAGCAATACCAATTTCCTGTCAGATTCTTGGTTTGGGCTCCAGATTCGAGCTTAAGCAGGTACAGATAGCCGATTTTGACCAAAATCGCGGAAAAAGACTAAGTCCAAACTATTCATAACGTTGTAGCGAGCGCGATAACTTTCTTCAAAATGCATATTTCTAAACCAAACTTTCATCAAATGTACATCACATTGTGTTCTATCGATTGAGCAATACCAATTTCCTGTCAGATTCTTGGTTTGGGCTCCAGATTGGAGCTTAAGCAGGTACAGATAGCCGATTTTGACCAAAATCGCGGAAAAAGACTAAGTCCAAACTATTCATAACGTTGTAGCGAGCGCGATAACTTTCTTCAAAATGCATATTTCTAAACCAAACTTTCATCAAATGTACATCACATTGTGTTCTATCGATTGAGCAATACCAATTTCCTGTCAGATTCTTGGTTTGGGCTCCAGATTCGAGCTTAAGCAGGTACAGATAGCCGATTTTGACCAAAATCGCGGAAAAAGACTAAGTCCAAACTATTCATAACGTTGTAGCGAGCGCGATAACTTTCTTCAAAATGCATATTTCTAAACCAAACTTTCATCAAATGTACATCACATTGTGTTCTATCGATTGAGCAATACCAATTTCCTGTCAGATTCTTGGTTTGGGCTCCAGATTCGAGCTTAAGCAGGTACAGATAGCCGATTTTGACCAAAATCGCGGAAAAAGACTAAGTCCAAACTATTCATAACGTTGTAGCGAGCGCGATAACTTTCTTCAAAATGCATATTTCTAAACCAAACTTTCATCAAATGTACATCACATTGTGTTCTATCGATTGAGCAATACCAATTTCCTGTCAGATTCTTGGTTTGGGCTCCAGATTCGATCTTAAGCAGGTACAGATAGCCGATTTTGACCAAAATCGCGGAAAAAGACTAAGTCCAAACTATTCATAACGTTGTAGCGAGCGCGATAACTTTCTTCAAAATGCATATTTCTAAACCAAACTTTCATCAAATGTACATCACATTGTGTTCTATCGATTGAGCAATACCAATTTCCTGTCAGATTCTTGGTTTGGGCTCCAGATTCGAGCTTAAGCAGGTACAGATAGCCGATTTTGACCAAAATCGCGGAAAAAGACTAAGTCCAAACTATTCATAACGTTGTAGCGAGCGCGATAACTTTCTTCAAAATGCATATTTCTAAACCAAACTTTCATCAAATGTACATCACATTGTGTTCTATCGATTGAGCAATACCAATTTCCTGTCAGATTCTTGGTTTGGGCTCCAGATTCGAGCTTAAGCAGGTACAGATAGCCGATTTTGACCAAAATCGCGGAAAAAGACTAAGTCCAAACTATTCATAACGTTGTAGCGAGCGCGATAACTTTCTTCAAAATGCATATTTCTAAACCAAACTTTCATCAAATGTACATCACATTGTGTTCTATCGATTGAGCAATACCAATTTCCTGTCAGATTCTTGGTTTGGGCTCCAGATTGGAGCTTAAGCAGGTACAGATAGCCGATTTTGACCAAAATCGCGGAAAAAGACTAAGTCCAAACTATTCATAACGTTGTAGCGAGCGCGATAACTTTCTTCAAAATGCATATTTCTAAACCAAACTTTCATCAAATGTACATCACATTGTGTTCTATCGATTGAGCAATACCAATTTCCTGTCAGATTCTTGGTTTGGGCTCCAGATTCGAGCTTAAGCAGGTACAGATAGCCGATTTTGACCAAAATCGCGGAAAAAGACTAAGTCCAAACTATTCATAACGTTGTAGCGAGCGCGATAACTTTCTTCAAAATGCATATTTCTAAACCAAACTTTCATCAAATGTACATCACATTGTGTTCTATCGATTGAGCAATACCAATTTCCTGTCAGATTCTTGGTTTGGGCTCCAGATTCGAGCTTAAGCAGGTACAGATAGCCGATTTAGACCAAAATCGCGGAAAAAGACTAAGTCCAAACTATTCATAACGTTGTAGCGAGCGCGATAACTTTCTTCAAAATGCATATTTCTAAACCAAACTTTCATCAAATGTACATCACATTGTGTTCTATCGATTGAGCAATACCAATTTCCTGTCAGATTCTTGGTTTGGGCTCCAGATTCGATCTTAAGCAGGTACAGATAGCCGATTTTGACCAAAATCGCGGAAAAAGACTAAGTCCAAACTATTCATAACGTTGTAGCGAGCGCGATAACTTTCTTCAAAATGCATATTTCTAATCCGAACTTTCATCAAATGTACATCACATTGTGTTCTATCGATTGAGCAATACCAATTTCCTGTCAGATTCTTGGTTTGGGCTCCAGATTCGAGCTTAAGCAGGTACAGATAGCCGATTTTGACCAAAATCGCGGGAAAAGACTAAGTCCAAACTATTCATAACGTTGTAGCGAGCGCGATAACTTTCTTCAAAATGCATATTTCTAAACCAAACTTTCATCAAATGTACATCACATTGTGTTCTATCGATTGAGCAATACCAATTTCCTGTCAGATTCTTGGTTTGGGCTCCAGATTGGAGCTTAAGCAGGTACAGATAGCCGATTTTGACCAAAATCGCGGGAAAAGACTAAGTCCAAACTATTCATAACGTTGTAGCGAGCGCGATAACTTTCTTCAAAATGCATATTTCTAAACCAAACTTTCATCAAATGTACATCACATTGTGTTCTATCGATTGAGCAATACCAATTTCCTGTCAGATTCTTGGTTTGGGCTCCAGATTGGAGCTTAAGCAGGTACAGATAGCCGATTTTGACCAAAATCGCGGGAAAAGACTAAGTCCAAACTATTCATAACGTTGTAGCGAGCGCGATAACTTTCTTCAAAATGCATATTTCTAAACCAAACTTTCATCAAATGTACATCACATTGTGTTCTATCGATTGAGCAATACCAATTTCCTGTCAGATTCTTGGTTTGGGCTCCAGATTCGAGCTTAAGCAGGTACAGATAGCCGATTTTGACCAAAATCGCGGAAAAAGACTAAGTCCAAACTATTCATAACGTTGTAGCGAGCGCGATAACTTTCTTCAAAATGCATATTTCTAAACCAAACTTTCATCAAATGTACATCACATTGTGTTCTATCGATTGAGCAATACCAATTTCCTGTCAGATTCTTGGTTTGGGCTCCAGATTCGAGCTTAAGCAGGTACAGATAGCCGATTTTGACCAAAATCGCGGAAAAAGACTAATTCCAAACTATTCATAACGTTGTAGCGAGCGCGATAACTTTCTTCAAAATGCATATTTCTAAACCAAACTTTCATCAAATGTACATCACATTGTGTTCTATCGATTGAGCAATACCAATTTCCTGTCAGATTCTTGGTTTGGGCTCCAGATTCGAGCTTAAGCAGGTACAGATAGCCGATTTTGACCAAAATCGCGGAAAAAGACTAAGTCCAAACTATTCATAACGTTGTAGCGAGCGCGATAACTTTCTTCAAAATGCATATTTCTAAACCGAACTTTCATCAAATGTACATCACATTGTGTTCTATCGATTGAGCAATACCAATTTCCTGTCAGATTCTTGGTTTGGGCTCCAGATTGGAGCTTAAGCAGGTACAGATAGCCGATTTTGACCAAAATCGCGGAAAAAGACTAAGTCCAAACTATTCATAACGTTGTAGCAAGCGCGATAACTTTCTTCAAAATGCATATTTCTAAACCAAACTTTCATCAAATGTACATCACATTGTGTTCTATCGATTGAGCAATACCAATTTCCTGTCAGATTCTTGGTTTGGGCTCCAGATTGGAGCTTAAGCAGGTACAGATAGCCGATTTTGACCAAAATCGCGGAAAAAGACTAAGTCCAAACTATTCATAACGTTGTAGCGAGCGCGATAACTTTCTTCAAAATGCATATTTCTAAACCAAACTTTCATCAAATGTACATCACATTGTGTTCTATCGATTGAGCAATACCAATTTCCTGTCAGATTCTTGGTTTGGGCTCCAGATTCGAGCTTAAGCAGGTACAGATAGCCGATTTTGACCAAAATCGCGGAAAAAGACTAAGTCCAAACTATTCATAACGTTGTAGCGAGCGCGATAACTTTCTTCAAAATGCATATTTCTAAACCAAACTTTCATCAAATGTACATCACATTGTGTTCTATCGATTGAGCAATACCAATTTCCTGTCAGATTCTTGGTTTGGGCTCCAGATTCGAGCTTAAGCAGGTACAGATAGCCGATTTTGACCAAAATCGCGGAAAAAGACTAAGTCCAAACTATTCATAACGTTGTAGCGAGCGCGATAACTTTCTTCAAAATGCATATTTCTAAACCAAACTTTCATCAAATGTACATCACATTGTGTTCTATGGATTGAGCAATACCAATTTCCTGTCAGATTCTTGGTTTGGGCTCCAGATTCGAGCTTAAGCAGGTACAGATAGCCGATTTTGACCAAAATCGCGGAAAAAGACTAAGTCCAAACTATTCATAACGTTGTAGCGAGCGCGATAACTTTCTTCAAAATGCATATTTCTAAACCAAACTTTCATCAAATGTACATCACATTGTGTTCTATCGATTGAGCAATACCAATTTCCTGTCAGATTCTTGGTTTGGGCTCCAGATTCGAGCTTAAGCAGGTACAGATAGCCGATTTTGACCAAAATCGCGGAAAAAGACTAAGTCCAAACTATTCATAACGTTGTAGCGAGCGCGATAACTTTCTTCAAAATGCATATTTCTAAACCGAACTTTCATCAAATGTACATCACATTGTGTTCTATCGATTGAGCAATACCAATTTCCTGTCAGATTCTTGGTTTGGGCTCCAGATTCGAGCTTAAGCAGGTACAGATAGCCGATTTTGACCAAAATCGCGGAAAAAGACTAAGTCCAAACTATTCATAACGTTGTAGCGAGCGCGATAACTTTCTTCAAAATGCATATTTCTAAACCAAACTTTCATCAAATGTACATCACATTGTGTTCTATCGATTGAGCAATACCAATTTCCTGTCAGATTCTTGGTTTGGGCTCCAGATTCGAGCTTAAACAGGTACAGATAGCCGATTTTGACCAAAATCGCGGAAAAAGACTAAGTCCAAACTATTCATAACGTTGTAGCGAGCGCGATAACTTTCTTCAAAATGCATATTTCTAAACCAAACTTTCATCAAATGTACATCACATTGTGTTCTATCGATTGAGCAATACCAATTTCCTGTCAGATTCTTGGTTTGGGCTCCAGATTCGAGCTTAAACAGGTACAGATAGCCGATTTTGACCAAAATCGCGGAAAAAGACTAAGTCCAAACTATTCATAACGTTGTAGCGAGCGCGATAACTTTCTTCAAAATGCATATTTCTAAACCAAACTTTCATCAAATGTACATCACATTGTGTTCTATCGATTGAGCAATACCAATTTCCTGTCAGATTCTTGGTTTGGGCTCCAGATTCGAGCTTAAGCAGGTACAGATAGCCGATTTTGACCAAAATCGCGGAAAAAGACTAAGTCCAAACTATTCATAACGTTGTAGCGAGCGCGATAACTTTCTTCAAAATGCATATTTCTAAACCAAACTTTCATCAAATGTACATCACATTGTGTTCTATGGATTGAGCAATACCAATTTCCTGTCAGATTCTTGGTTTGGGCTCCAGATTCGAGCTTAAGCAGGTACAGATAGCCGATTTTGACCAAAATCGCGGGAAAAGACTAAGTCCAAACTATTCATAACGTTGTAGCGAGCGCGATAACTTTCTTCAAAATGCATATTTCTAAACCAAACTTTCATCAAATGTACATCACATTGTGTTCTATCGATTGAGCAATACCAATTTCCTGTCAGATTCTTGGTTTGGGCTCCAGATTCGAGCTTAAGCAGGTACAGATAGCCGATTTTGACCAAAATCGCGGAAAAAGACTAAGTCCAAACTATTCATAACGTTGTAGCGAGCGCGATAACTTTCTTCAAAATGCATATTTCTAAACCGAACTTTCATCAAATGTACATCACATTGTGTTCTATCGATTGAGCAATACCAATTTCCTGTCAGATTCTTGGTTTGGGCTCCAGACTCGAGCTTAAGCAGGTACAGATAGCCGATTTTGACCAAAATCGCGGAAAAAGACTAAGTCCAAACTATTCATAACGTTGTAGCGAGCGCGATAACTTTCTTCAAAATGCATATTTCTAAACCAAACTTTCATCAAATGTACATCACATTGTGTTCTATCGATTGAGCAATACCAATTTCCTGTCAGATTCTTGGTTTGGGCTCCAGATTCGAGCTTAAGCAGGTACAGATAGCCGATTTTGACCAAAATCGCGGAAAAAGACTAAGTCCAAACTATTCATAACGTTGTAGCGAGCGCGATAACTTTCTTCAAAATGCATATTTCTAAACCGAACTTTCATCAAATGTACATCACATTGTGTTCTATCGATTGAGCAATACCAATTTCCTGTCAGATTCTTGGTTTGGGCTCCAGATTCGAGCTTAAGCAGGTACAGATAGCCGATTTTGACCAAAATCGCGGAAAAAGACTAAGTCCAAACTATTCATAACGTTGTAGCGAGCGCGATAACTTTCTTCAAAATGCATATTTCTAAACCAAACTTTCATCAAATGTACATCACATTGTGTTCTATCGATTGAGCAATACCAATTTCCTGTCAGATTCTTGGTTTGGGCTCCAGATTGGAGCTTAAGCAGGTACAGATAGCCGATTTTGACCAAAATCGCGGAAAAAGACTAAGTCCAAACTATTCATAACGTTGTAGCGAGCGCGATAACTTTCTTCAAAATGCATATTTCTAAACCAAACTTTCATCAAATGTACATCACATTGTGTTCTATCGATTGAGCAATACCAATTTCCTGTCAGATTCTTGGTTTGGGCTCCAGATTCGAGCTTAAGCAGGTACAGATAGCCGATTTTGACCAAAATCGCGGAAAAAGACTAAGTCCAAACTATTCATAACGTTGTAGCGAGCGCGATAACTTTCTTCAAAATGCATATTTCTAAACCAAACTTTCATCAAATGTACATCACATTGTGTTCTATCGATTGAGCAATACCAATTTCCTGTCAGATTCTTGGTTTGGGCTCCAGATTCGAGCTTAAGCAGGTACAGATAGCCGATTTTGACCAAAATCGCGGAAAAAGACTAAGTCCAAACTATTCATAACGTTGTAGCGAGCGCGATAACTTTCTTCAAAATGCATATTTCTAAACCGAACATTCATCAAATGTACATCACATTGTGTTCTATCGATTGAGCAATACCAATTTCCTGTCAGATTCTTGGTTTGGGCTCCAGATTGGAGCTTAAGCAGGTACAGATAGCCGATTTTGACCAAAATCGCGGGAAAAGACTAAGTCCAAACTATTCATAACGTTGTAGCGAGCGCGATAACTTTCTTCAAAATGCATATTTCTAAACCAAACTTTCATCAAATGTACATCACATTGTGTTCTATCGATTGAGCAATACCAATTTCCTGTCAGATTCTTGGTTTGGGCTCCAGATTGGAGCTTAAGCAGGTACAGATAGCCGATTTTGACCAAAATCGCGGAAAAAGACTAAGTCCAAACTATTCATAACGTTGTAGCGAGCGCGATAACTTTCTTCAAAATGCATATTTCTAAACCAAACTTTCATCAAATGTACATCACATTGTGTTCTATCGATTGAGCAATACCAATTTCCTGTCAGATTCTTGGTTTGGGCTCCAGATTGGAGCTTAAGCAGGTACAGATAGCCGATTTTGACCAAAATCGCGGAAAAAGACTAAGTCCAAACTATTCATAACGTTGTAGCGAGCGCGATAACTTTCTTCAAAATGCATATTTCTAAACCAAACTTTCATCAAATGTACATCACATTGTGTTCTATCGATTGAGCAATACCAATTTCCTGTCAGATTCTTGGTTTGGGCTCCAGATTCGAGCTTAAGCAGGTACAGATAGCCGATTTTGACCAAAATCGCGGAAAAAGACTAAGTCCAAACTATTCATAACGTTGTAGCGAGCGCGATAACTTTCTTCAAAATGCATATTTCTAAACCAAACTTTCATCAAATGTACATCACATTGTGTTCTATGGATTGAGCAATACCAATTTCCTGTCAGATTCTTGGTTTGGGCTCCAGATTCGAGCTTAAGCAGGTACAGATAGCCGATTTTGACCAAAATCGCGGAAAAAGACTAAGTCCAAACTATTCATAACGTTGTAGCGAGCGCGATAACTTTCTTCAAAATGCATATTTCTAAACCAAACTTTCATCAAATGTACATCACATTGTGTTCTATCGATTGAGCAATACCAATTTCCTGTCAGATTCTTGGTTTGGGCTCCAGATTCGAGCTTAAGCAGGTACAGATAGCCGATTTTGACCAAAATCGCGGAAAAAGACTAAGTCCAAACTATTCATAACGTTGTAGCGAGCGCGATAACTTTCTTCAAAATGCATATTTCTAAACCGAACTTTCATCAAATGTACATCACATTGTGTTCTATCGATTGAGCAATACCAATTTCCTGTCAGATTCTTGGTTTGGGCTCCAGACTCGAGCTTAAGCAGGTACAGATAGCCGATTTTGACCAAAATCGCGGAAAAAGACTAAGTCCAAACTATTCATAACGTTGTAGCGAGCGCGATAACTTTCTTCAAAATGCATATTTCTAAACCAAACTTTCATCAAATGTACATCACATTGTGTTCTATCGATTGAGCAATACCAATTTCCTGTCAGATTCTTGGTTTGGGCTCCAGATTCGAGCTTAAGCAGGTACAGATAGCCGATTTTGACCAAAATCGCGGAAAAAGACTAAGTCCAAACTATTCATAACGTTGTAGCGAGCGCGATAACTTTCTTCAAAATGCATATTTCTAAACCGAACTTTCATCAAATGTACATCACATTGTGTTCTATCGATTGAGCAATACCAATTTCCTGTCAGATTCTTGGTTTGGGCTCCAGATTGGAGCTTAAGCAGGTACAGATAGCCGATTTTGACCAAAATCGCGGAAAAAGACTAAGTCCAAACTATTCATAACGTTGTAGCGAGCGCGATAACTTTCTTCAAAATGCATATTTCTAAACCAAACTTTCATCAAATGTACATCACATTGTGTTCTATCGATTGAGCAATACCAATTTCCTGTCAGATTCTTGGTTTGGGCTACAGATTCGAGCTTAAGCAGGTACAGATAGCCGATTTTGACCAAAATCGCGGAAAAAGACTAAGTCCAAACTATTCATAACGTTGTAGCGAGCGCGATAACTTTCTTCAAAATGCATATTTCTAAACCAAACTTTCATCAAATGTACATCACATTGTGTTCTATCGATTGAGCAATACCAATTTCCTGTCAGATTCTTGGTTTGGGCTCCAGATTCGAGCTTAAGCAGGTACAGATAGCCGATTTTGACCAAAATCGCGGAAAAAGACTAAGTCCAAACTATTCATAACGTTGTAGCGAGCGCGATAACTTTCTTCAAAATGCATATTTCTAAACCGAACTTTCATCAAATGTACATCACATTGTGTTCTATCGATTGAGCAATACCAATTTCCTGTCAGATTCTTGGTTTGGGCTCCAGATTCGAGCTTAAGCAGGTACAGATAGCCGATTTTGACCAAAATCGCGGGAAAAGACTAAGTCCAAACTATTCATAACGTTGTAGCGAGCGCGATAACTTTCTTCAAAATGCATATTTCTAAACCAAACTTTCATCAAATGTACATCACATTGTGTTCTATCGATTGAGCAATACCAATTTCCTGTCAGATTCTTGGTTTGGGCTCCAGATTGGAGCTTAAGCAGGTACAGATAGCCGATTTTGACCAAAATCGCGGAAAAAGACTAAGTCCAAACTATTCATAACGTTGTAGCGAGCGCGATAACTTTCTTCAAAATGCATATTTCTAAACCAAACTTTCATCAAATGTACATCACATTGTGTTCTATCGATTGAGCAATACCAATTTCCTGTCAGATTCTTGGTTTGGGCTCCAGATTCGAGCTTAAGCAGGTACAGATAGCCGATTTTGACCAAAATCGCGGAAAAAGACTAAGTCCAAACTATTCATAACGTTGTAGCGAGCGCGATAACTTTCTTCAAAATGCATATTTCTAAACCAAACTTTCATCAAATGTACATCACATTGTGTTCTATCGATTGAGCAATACCAATTTCCTGTCAGATTCTTGGTTTGGGCTCCAGATTCGAGCTTAAGCAGGTACAGATAGCCGATTTTGACCAAAATCGCGGAAAAAGACTAAGTCCAAACTATTCATAACGTTGTAGCGAGCGCGATAACTTTCTTCAAAATGCATATTTCTAAACCAAACTTTCATCAAATGTACATCACATTGTGTTCTCTCGATTGAGCAATACCAATTTCCTGTCAGATTCTTGGTTTGGGCTCCAGATTGGAGCTTAAGCAGGTACAGATAGCCGATTTTGACCAAAATCGCGGAAAAAGACTAAGTCCAAACTATTCATAACGTTGTAGCGAGCGCGATAACTTTCTTCAAAATGCATATTTCTAAACCAAACTTTCATCAAATGTACATCACATTGTGTTCTATCGATTGAGCAATACCAATTTCCTGTCAGATTCTTGGTTTGGGCTCCAGATTGGAGCTTAAGCAGGTACAGATAGCCGATTTTGACCAAAATCGCGGAAAAAGACTAAGTCCAAACTATTCATAACGTTGTAGCGAGCGCGATAACTTTCTTCAAAATGCATATTTCTAAACCAAACTTTCATCAAATGTACATCACATTGTGTTCTATCGATTGAGCAATACCAATTTCCTGTCAGATTCTTGATTTGGGCTCCAGATTCGAGCTTAAGCAGGTACAGATAGCCGATTTTGACCAAAATCGCGGAAAAAGACTAAGTCCAAACTATTCATAACGTTGTAGCGAGCGCGATAACTTTCTTCAAAATGCATATTTCTAAACCAAACTTTCATCAAATGTACATCACATTGTGTTCTATCGATTGAGCAATACCAATTTCCTGTCAGATTCTTGGTTTGGGCTCCAGATTCGAGCTTAAGCAGGTACAGATAGCCGATTTTGACCAAAATCGCGGAAAAAGACTAAGTCCAAACTATTCATAACGTTGTAGCGGGCGCGATAACTTTCTTCAAAATGCATATTTCTAAACCAAACTTTCATCAAATGTACATCACATTGTGTTCTATCGATTGAGCAATACCAATTTCCTGTCAGATTCTTGGTTTGGGCTCCAGATTCGAGCTTAAGCAGGTACAGATAGCCGATTTTGACCAAAATCGCGGAAAAAGACTAAGTCCAAACTATTCATAACGTTTGTAGCGAGCGCGATAACTTTCTTCAAAATGCATATTTCTAAACCAAACTTTCATCAAATGTACATCACATTGTGTTCTATCGATTGAGCAATACCAATTTCCTGTCAGATTCTTGGTTTGGGCTCCAGATTCGAGCTTAAGCAGGTACAGATAGCCGATTTTGACCAAAATCGCGGAAAAAGACTAAGTCCAAACTATTCATAACGTTGTAGCGAGCGCGATAACTTTCTTCAAAATGCATATTTCTAAACCAAACTTTCATCAAATGTACATCACATTGTGTTCTATCGATTGAGCAATACCAATTTCCTGTCAGATTCTTGGTTTGGGCTCCAGATTGGAGCTTAAGCAGGTACAGATAGCCGATTTTGACCAAAATCGCGGAAAAAGACTAAGTCCAAACTATTCATAACGTTGTAGCGAGCGCGATAACTTTCTTCAAAATGCATATTTCTAAACCAAACTTTCATCAAATGTACATCACATTGTGTTCTCTCGATTGAGCAATACCAATTTCCTGTCAGATTCTTGGTTTGGGCTCCAGATTCGAGCTTAAGCAGGTACAGATAGCCGATTTTGACCAAAATCGCGGAAAAAGACTAAGTCCAAACTATTCATAACGTTGTAGCGAGCGCGATAACTTTCTTCAAAATGCATATTTCTAAACCAAACTTCATCAAATGTACATCACATTGTGTTCTATCGATTGAGCAATACCAATTTCCTGTCAGATTCTTGGTTTGGGCTCCAGATTCGAGCTTAAGCAGGTACAGATAGCCGATTTTGACCAAAATCGCGGAAAAAGACTAAGTCCAAACTATTCATAACGTTGTAGCGAGCGCGATAACTTTCTTCAAAATGCATATTTCTAAACCAAACTTTCATCAAATGTACATCACATTGTGTTCTATCGATTGAGCAATACCAATTTCCTGTCAGATTCTTGGTTTGGGCTCCAGATTCGAGCTTAAGCAGGTACAGATAGCCGATTTTGACCAAAATCGCGGAAAAAGACTAAGTCCAAACTATTCATAACGTTGTAGCGGGCGCGATAACTTTCTTCAAAATGCATATTTCTAAACCAAACTTTCATCAAATGTACATCACATTGTGTTCTATCGATTGAGCAATACCAATTTCCTGTCAGATTCTTGGTTTGGGCTCCAGATTCGAGCTTAAGCAGGTACAGATAGCCGATTTTGACCAAATCGCGGAAAAAGACTAAGTCCAAACTATTCATAACGTTGTAGCGAGCGCGATAACTTTCTTCAAAATACATATTTCTAAACCAAACTTTCATCAAATGTACATCACATTGTGTTCTATGGATTGAGCAATACCAATTTCCTGTCAGATTCTTGGTTTGGGCTCCAGATTCGAGCTTAAGCAGGTACAGATAGCCGATTTTGACCAAAATCGCGGAAAAAGACTAAGTCCAAACTATTCATAACGTTGTAGCGAGCGCGATAACTTTCTTCAAAATGCATATTTCTAAACCGAACTTTCATCAAATGTACATCACATTGTGTTCTATCGATTGAGCAATACCAATTTCCTGTCAGATTCTTGGTTTGGCTCCAGATTGGAGCTTAAGCAGGTACAGATAGCCGATTTTGACCAAAATCGCGGAAAAAGACTAAGTCCAAACTATTCATAACGTTGTAGCGAGCGCGATAACTTTCTTCAAAATGCATATTTCTAAACCAAACTTTCATCAAATGTACATCACATTGTGTTCTATCGATTGAGCAATACCAATTTCCTGTCAGATTCTTGGTTTGGGCTCCAGATTCGAGCTTAAGCAGGTACAGATAGCCGATTTTGACCAAAATCGCGGAAAAAGACTAAGTCCAAACCTATTCATAACGTTGTAGCGAGCGCGATAACTTTCTTCAAAATGCATATTTCTAAACCAAACTTTCATCAAATGTACATCACATTGTGTTCTATCGATTGAGCAATACCAATTTCCTGTCAGATTCTTGGTTTGGGCTCCAGATTGGAGCTTAAGCAGGTACAGATAGCCGATTTTGACCAAAATCGCGGAAAAAGACTAAGTCCAAACTATTCATAACGTTGTAGCGAGCGCGATAACTTTCTTCAAAATGCATATTTCTAAACCAAACTTTCATCAAATGTACATCACATTGTGTTCTATCGATTGAGCAATACCAATTTCCTGTCAGATTCTTGGTTTGGGCTCCAGATTCGAGCTTAAGCAGGTACAGATAGCCGATTTTGACCAAAATCGCGGAAAAAGACTAAGTCCAAACTATTCATAACGTTGTAGCGAGCGCGATAACTTTCTTCAAAATGCATATTTCTAAACCGAACTTTCATCAAATGTACATCACATTGTGTTCTATCGATTGAGCAATACCAATTTCCTGTCAGATTCTTGGTTTGGGCTCCAGATTCGAGCTTAAGCAGGTACAGATAGCCGATTTTGACCAAAATCGCGGAAAAAGACTAAGTCCAAACTATTCATAACGTTGTAGCGAGCGCGATAACTTTCTTCAAAATGCATATTTCTAAACCGAACTTTCATCAAATGTACATCACATTGTGTTCTATCGATTGAGCAATACCAATTTCCTGTCAGATTCTTGGTTTGGGCTCCAGATTCGAGCTTAAGCAGGTACAGATAGCCGATTTTGACCAAAATCGCGGAAAAAGACTAAGTCCAAACTATTCATAACGTTGTAGCGAGCGCGATAACTTTCTTCAAAATGCATATTTCTAAACCAAACTTTCATCAAATGTACATCACATTGTGTTCTATCGATTGAGCAATACCAATTTCCTGTCAGATTCTTGGTTTGGGCTCCAGATTGGAGCTTAAGCAGGTACAGATAGCCGATTTTGACCAAAATCGCGGAAAAAGACTAAGTCCAAACTATTCATAACGTTGTAGCGAGCGCGATAACTTTCTTCAAAATGCATATTTCTAAACCAAACTTTCATCAAATGTACATCACATTGTGTTCTATCGATTGAGCAATACCAATTTCCTGTCAGATTCTTGGTTTGGGCTCCAGATTCGAGCTTAAGCAGGTACAGATAGCCGATTTTGACCAAAATCGCGGAAAAAGACTAAGTCCAAACTATTCATAACGTTGTAGCGAGCGCGATAACTTTCTTCAAAATGCATATTTTCTAAACCAAACTTTCATCAAATGTACATCACATTGTGTTCTATCGATTGAGCAATACCAATTTCCTGTCAGATTCTTGGTTTGGGCTCCAGATTGGAGCTTAAGCAGGTACAGATAGCCGATTTTGACCAAAATCGCGGAAAAAGACTAAGTCCAAACTATTCATAACGTTGTAGCGAGCGCGATAACTTTCTTCAAAATGCATATTTCTAAACCAAACTTTCATCAAATGTACATCACATTGTGTTCTATCGATTGAGCAATACCAATTTCCTGTCAGATTCTTGGTTTGGGCTCCAGATTCGAGCTTAAGCAGGTACAGATAGCCGATTTTGACCAAAATCGCGGAAAAAGACTAAGTCCAAACTATTCATAACGTTGTAGCGAGCGCGATAACTTTCTTCAAAATG